>JAXQQM020059740.1:0-44947 GCA_034641835.2 Pinus albicaulis | reverse complement strand
TTAGTGTAGACTTTGTTCCATAATATTTTCCTTAGGCATACATTAGGTGTAGCCTTTGAGATTCCTAGATACAAAGGGAAAAAGTGGGTGTTGGATTACCAATGTGATAAAAACTTTTGAAAAGAAATTATATGTACATAAAACAACGAATAAAATCTTATTTTAGAGATCACCTGCAAAAAAGTTTATTCATTGTTTGAGAAGAATCAATGTCAAGACATTAGAGGAACATCTAGACTATCAAATGTATGAACTTTGTACCACCCTTGTAAGAAATCAACTAGTATGAATTCATTGGGGAGAAGTAAACCCTCCTTTCATAATATATCAGCAATCATGTCGCGTTCTTTGTATATGTGGAGGAAATCCAGTTCGTCAAAACCACACGAAATTTATTCAACAAGATGGGAAATAGCCATTAGTTTAATATTTATCATGGGAACTTCATCCTTCATACTCCTTATCTCCAAAGATAAATTTCCCATCATGGGCAACAATTGAATGTTCCTACAACTAGCAAATTTCAAGAGACAAAATAGAGATAAAAATTCAATGATTTATTGAATTCATGTTGGATTATGTACGTGTGTAGTTAATTATCTTTTATTTGTTTAATTAATTAATCTATTTATATTTGTTGGACACCTAATCTGTTAGGGTTGCTGTGGAGGAACATGAACCATCACTTTGACTCAATCCCAAGGGACCTTAGAAGGATAATCCAAATGTCACATGTACTTGTCTTTGTATGTATAAATGGTTAATATTATGCAATCTCATGTTTATCATAAATATCTATTGCATTCTCGTGAGCCCAATAGTGGTATTGGAGCCATGACTTTGTATCAGTGGCCATTTCCTACTACTTTGTATCAGTGGCCCCCTTGAGCATCGTATAGAGCCTATCATATATGCCTTGTTAGGTCTAGCATTCCATGTTGATCATTCTCCACTGCATCACCTCTTTGTGGTAACATCTGTTTGCAGTTCTAACATTCCCTTACCTCTATTTGCAACCATTTATCTATGTGTGTGTAGTTTTGAATTACCTATCTCTATGGTATCCAGACCTATGAATTCTACAACATGTGTCAACTTTTTCATTCTACAACGAGCATATTTTCTCCTTTTCATATTTTCTCATTCTACACTTCAATTGTAATTTTAACACCCAATTTTTTCCTTTGTGTCTAGGAATCTCAAAGTCTACTCCTAGTGTATGCCTAAGGAAAAGATTATGGAACAAAGTCTACACTAATGTACTTTTTTTTTCAGTTCTATGGAACAAAGAAAATGACCTACTTTGCATGGCTTAGAAGCTGATTAGAGTAAATTGGATCAAAATTTTCTTTGTTCCATAGAATTGACAATGAAAGTACATTAGTTCTTCTCACTTTCCAGTACAAAAATCCATTAGTGTAATTATGTAAATAAGCTTACTAACCAGGGGCCAATTCGACCCCACCACTAGAGCCGCAATAGATAGCGTAGAAGATGCATGAAAAGGACAACATGGGATTTCTTAGAGGAAGGTAGCACATGATTGGTCAAGGAGAGGCAATGCAGGACAAGGTGGGACCCAGGGCATATGTTGGGCCTCAATGCATAAAATGAATAAGGGAATGCTCATTTGGCATTCATTCATTCATCTTATTACTCTTGGTCATTTTGACTGAAGCTCACTTGAGCCAAATAGCCATGTCTGTAGTGTTGTTTACCACACGAGATCTTCAAGTGGAGATCTCAAACACTACCTCGGGGGACTTCGAGTGCTCGCTCAGGAGAGGAGTTCTGCATTTTGGTGGGGGGAATTACATAGCAGTAGCAACAGGAAGGGTGTAGCCCCTTTAGGACTGCACAAAGGTATAGTAGGCTGCACAGTGATTGCATAGTTCAATTCGGTGTGGGTGTCGGTAGTGTGGAGAGCAGTGGAGTTTCAACAGGAGATTTGGAGGGGAGATTAGCCACCTCCTACCAGGGATTTTGGTAGCTCTCCAGAGGCATTTTCTAGCATATTCATCCAAAGGTTCGATTTTCCCAGCAACGTAGTGAGCCAAGCCCAAGAGGACCAGATTCCAAAGTCAAGCTTTGGGTGAACCCTTTCTAGGTTTTTCTGGGTTTATTGAGGAGAATCCAAGATTAATTCGGAAAAATTTTCTGGGCAGGTTTGAGGCTTCAAACAAACATCCTAATGTAGCCAGCAACTAGAGGAGTGAGAGGAAATTGGGCCAAAATTTTGGGGTCAACATCTGGCCAATTCCTTTGTAAGTTTTTGTGGGTTTGGTGAGTAGAGTCTGAGGTTAAAAGCCCATAAGTTTTTGAGCAAAGGAAGCAACCCAACTAGCAGTTCGAAGTTAGCCAACAACAACATTTATGGGCTAGGCAGTGCAAAGACTGAGCCACACAACAACACTTTCAGCCAAAATTTTTGCTTGAGTTTGAGTTTTTCTTCAACCCTGCCTTGAGTAGGCCTAGGTGCAAACTTTCTAGCACCTCAATTGTACTCTTTCTCAATAAATTAATAAAATGGCTCAGTAGTGATTTTGGCTCCAGTTTGAGCATTGTAATGGTGTTTGCATTTTTTCTTGTCTATTTGCACTTTTATTATTGTTAATCCCCATTTGGGATATTACAGTGGTACCAGAGCATAATCTTGGCTCAGTCTGTGGGAAACCCTCATTATATGACAAGAACAAAATAAAAAACTAAGAAATCATTAGATCCCAAGAAAGGTTAAACTCATAGACCATGGAAATAACCTTGAATGAGGTGATTAGGGTGCAACAAATGATGGTTAATGTGGGGAAGAAACTGATTCATGCAACAATTGGGAATCAAAAGCATTCTCAATTATACAACAAATCTGTTATGCCTAGAATGGTGGATAATACATCAAGATGGAAAGACATTATTGTAACTGATGTGGAGTTATTGACAACAAATTGGCGGGCATACCAATAATTGGGACATGACATTCAAATGTCCCTCTCTTTTTAGGAGTTCCGTGAACTAAGAGACATGCACAAATCAAGGGGAGTTTCATGGAATTATGCAGGGATGGTGGGTCGGATTAAGGAAGAAGATGAAAGAGTAGTTGAAGGGGCCATGGTTGGTAATGTGACAATTGAGCATACACTCGCTGATGAGACACCACCCACTGTTGAGGTATCCATTGATGGGGTATCCAGGGTTGTGACCAAGTTCTGTAATGATAGCAACACATCACAGGTTGATGAGGTGTTAGGAGATAGCTTCACCTTTTTTGAGGAGCTGATAGGTAGAGAGGCCTCCAGGTCTATGATAGAATTGTCGAATGACAATCACATGCAACTGACTAGTGAGCATGTCTTGCGTGTTGGAGTGTCTATGGAGGAGGGTGTGAAACCATTCGTTGGGCTAGCCCTTGATGAGGCACTAGGATATACAGAGGTATTGGACGATGGTCGCACACAACAGTGTCATCAACTTCAGTCCGTCCTTCTAGCTTTGAAAGGGAAGGCCACATTAGTAAGAGAGGCTATTTTTTTGCAGAATGAGGAACTGGAGGGCATGAGAGTGGTTATTGCTGAGTCAACGGCCAAGAGTGGTTATTGGGGAATGGTTGGATTCCCTAATGGTACAGCTAGAGGAACATTGGAGTGTCCGAGCGGCCCCCTTCAGGTATACATAGATGGGGCTAGTAGCAATTTTGGATCACCTCTTCCCATTGGAGAGAGAGAGAAGGAGCCACCTAGTCAGATTTCATATGTTGACTTGGATAGCAGGATGAGACGATCGGAGTTGCACAGGGTGCAACATCCACATGTTGAGGTTGGATGGCAAGAGATTTTGAGTTGGTACTTGGTGGAGTGGGTTATGGAGATGGTAGTGGACCCGAGTGTACTTCAGAAAGATTTTCTAGGTGCTGGGAATACAAGAACCCTAGATTGGTATTGAGATCCAAGTGGGGCTACTTATCGTTTCCCAGGAAAGCTAGTTGAATATGTCTTGGAGGGTACATCTGGCCTAGCAGATGAGTATGCACATTTTCTAGGGGAGTTTCGGTCAGCTCTAGTGGCCAACCAGTTTATGGGCAGACTCCTTGGGTTGTCTTGGTACAACATTTGTACGCGGGGTCACGGGGTGATCATCATACTTTGGCAGGAGCTTGTTGGAAGAGGTGGCATTGGCAAGCCACCAGAAAATGCCTTGTATGGAGCCAAGGATTTTTCACCTTTGCATGGGGCACATAGGCCACAGCAGAGCAGAGAAGTGGTCTGACATGTAGAGACACAACTCTAGGCCATCACATCCAAGGATGTGTGGGAGCATCTACCTTTGAGTAGTGGACTATCGGTGGACATGGGTGCATGGTGGTGTACTGCAGTGTGTGGGACTGCTTTGTGGAGTAGGAGTGTCTTACATCACATTTAATACACGTGAGGAGTGACTGGTGCCTTGACATAGATAAGGCATGGGACGGTACATGGTGGTACGACAGTAACAGGGGGTATCTAGCAGTGTACAGGGGTATGCCGCAGTGTGCAGTGGCATTTCGAGGAGTACATGGATGATCAGTGGTATGCAGGGATGTATGGTGCTGCACAACGGGGTCTTAGAGTATTTCCTCCAAAATATTTATGGATGAAGACATCATACATACCTTTGGGGGTAGTTCACCTAGGATCGAGGAGGAGACAGATGAACAATGCTTGATGGTATCTGTGGGGACTCACATGCCTGACCCTCTTCTACATCACTCAAGGACACAATCGATTTTGTTGTTGTCCTTTGGCACTCTGGGCATGATCAGCGGGGTATGTGAGGCTCACCCAAGATATTTGGATGACACTCAGTACACTAGGGGAGAGATCTTCTCAGCAGCGGCATTGGGTCGGTGTACTAGTTAACAACCACAGGTTGGGGGATGAGATGGTCATCTGCAGGGGTGGCATATCAGTCATCATTGAGCCTATGCATAGGGAGTGGGTCATGAAGGAGACATGCATCACTCTTTTCTCAGGGCATGTCGAGACCATGCATGAGTAGAGGATACTGGGTACAACTGAGGTAGCATCTCAGTATGTGTCTGGGCTCCAAACAATGTATCGGCACATTATTGAGAGGGTGGATAGAAGATCCAGTGGAGATGGTTGGCAAGAACAATAGGGATCCACATACCTTGAGTCGATTGCTAGTATCAAATATCCATCTATTGGTTGCATTCAAGGGGTGGATATTTGTCACATGTGGCTTCCAGCAGTCATCAATACTACACAGTGGCAGGCACAGGGAAAGTTAGCATGCATCAGATTTTCCCATGATATATAGACCCTCTATATTGGTCACATGCAGGGACTAAAGATGAGGCACGAAAGGATTCTTGCAATTGTCAGAGCTATGGTGCAGCAGGTCCGAATATGGGAGGTAAATATTCAGCTGATTGATAGACCATTCTATCTCGTGATTGTAAGAGTCGAGACAAAGAGTGATCTAGCTCATTATTGGGTTGGCACTCAGAGGCCCCCATCAGATGGCGAGGTCAAATTTCTTTGTTGCTGCATAGGATTAGAGTTAGATGCGGAGGGGTAGATATTGGCATCAAGGTGATGCCTGGGCAAGATGAACTTGGCTCTCACCAAACTTCTACCACTAGGTCTCAAGAGAGGAGGATACGATCTACACATGGTGGGGAGTATGCCATAATCAGAGCAGCAAAACATCAACACGGTGGCACCACTATGAGTTCGACAGGGGACTTGATCATCACTGCTCTTTACAGCTCAATACCCCTTTGGGATGAGTTGGCTACCATAGGGGATATCATGCAGATCTTCCATTGGTCTTTAGTAATTTCCCGATGGCATGGGGAGCCTCAATAGCTTGGCAGGTGGGCCAACAACATGATATACGAAGAAGCTCACGTGAGTAAGACAAGACACTATCTCTGTCTAGATTAGGTGGTATCTTCGAGGGTCTACTCTTGGAGTGCAAGGGGTGAACTACTTGGTAGGGAAAATTCATGAGGAGTGGGGCACAGTTCCATATCATCATGATTCCATACTCATTTATGGTGTGCAAAGGGCTTCTATTACTTATGCCTGGTAGGATGGTGAGTCGAGCAGGGGGATATTTATGTTGGACAGGATGGCTTGGGGTCCTGGTATTGAGGATCTCTTCATATCAGGGTGATGTAGAGATTAGGGATGATTCAGTGGAGCTTTTGGGACCCTAGAAAATTTTGCAGTGACCTTGGGGGAGCATCAGCTGGAGAGTATTCTTGTTAAGGAATTGCTTGAGGACAAATAATTTTTGGCAGGGAGGACTGCAATATTCCAGATTAGTAGTAAGCTAATTAGAATATTAATTTTGATTTATTTTGGCATTTCCTAATGTTGGGTGAAAATAAAGTGGGTAGGGGATCCAAAACTAATAATTAAGCCAAATAAAGTCTTTTCTTAAATTCCATAAGGGAAAATTGCAGCTCTAGTGGTGGGGTCGAATTGGCCTTAGGTGGCTGCGTAGAAGAGGCACGAAAAGGACAACGTGGGATTGGCTAAAGGAAGGCAGCACATTATTAGTCAAGGAGAGGCAACGCGGGCCAAGCTAGGACCCGAGGCATACGTTGGGCCTCAATGGATAAAAGGAAGAAGGGAAGGCTCATTTGACATTCATTCATTCATCTTCTTACTCTTGGTAATTTTAACTGAAGCACACTTGAGTCGAACAACCAAGTCTCCAGTGCTGTTTAGCACACAAGATCTTCAAGCGGAGATCTCAACCTCTACCTCAGGGGAATTCGAGTGGCCACTCCGGAGAGGAGTTCTACATTTTTCTGGGGGGAATTACACAGCAGTAACAATAGGAAGAGCATATCCCCTTCAAGACTGCACAAAGGTAGAGTAGGATACACAGTGATTGTGTAGTTCAGTTCAGTGTAGGTGTTGGGAGTGTGAAGAGTAGCAGAGTTTCAATAGGAGATATGGAGGGGAGATTAGCCATCTCGTACCAGGGATTTTGGTAGCGCTCCAGAGGAATTTTCCAACAGATTCATCTAGAGGTTCGATTTACCCAGCAGCGTAGTGAGCCAAGCCTAAGAGGGCCAGATTTCAATGTCAAGCTCTCGGCGAACCCTTTATAGGTTTTTTTGGGTTTATTGAAGAGAAGCCAAGATTAATTTGGCATAATTTTTTGGAGGTTTGAGGCTTCAAAAATAGATCCCAACACCGCCAACAACTAGAGGAGCGAGAGGAAATTGGGCCAAAATTCTGGGGTTAATATATGGCCAATTCCTTGCGGTTTTTTGTGGGTTTGGTGAGTAGAGTCCGGGGTTAAAAGCCTATAATTTTATGAGCAGAGGAAGCGGCCCAACCAACAGTCTGAAGTCATCCAAAAACAACATTTATGGGCTACGCAGTGCAGAGACTGAGCCACGCAACAACACTTTCAGGTAGATTTTTTGCTTGGGTTTGAGTTTTTCTTCAAGCCTACCTTAAGTAGGCCCATGTGAAAACTTTCCAACACCTCAATTGTACTCTTTCCCAATATATTAATAAAATGGTTCAGCAATGATTTTGGCTCCAGTTTAATCATTTTAATGGTGTTTTCATTTTTTCTTTTTGCACTTTTATTAATGTTAATCCCCATTTGGGATATTACCATTCTGTATTGATCATGGTCAATTTACTCATGCATTCAACCAAATGTAAAGATGCATACAGTCATGTAAAATAATCAATGGAAAATACCAATAAAGAGAAATTGTGTTAGCATATTTACCATCCCATAATCGCCATCAAAGCCAATGGAAAAACCCAAAGGCAATGACAAATAGATATAAGAAAGTCTACCATTCTTCTATAGTGTATTCAAAGTTATAATGTGAAATGATAAGCAGTTCCCTAAATAGGTTCATCAAACTTTAATGATCTCAAACAAGTATGATGGAAAACAATGGAAAAATATAAACATGAACCTCATCATAAATACAAGTGACAAGGTTATGATAATGGAACAAATCTGGGCTTAAGAGACAAAGGAGGTTTGAGACAATGTCCTGACAAAAAAAATAGGGGATGCACTCAAGGAGATTTTAATCAAGAAAGCATGAAAATGGTTATGCTAACCTACACGTCAACTTTATTGGTGGTCAGATGAGAAAGTGTCATGATAGGCATGACATTTGCCAATTATATTCCATCTATTTTCTTTCTATTTTTGGTCCTTAAGATATTTCCATGAATCTCATAACGTGGGAGGTTTCCCCATTTAGAGAATTCACATTGTTTGCTTTATTGGAGATTTAATTGGTTGTAAACTTACTTTTGAGAGCATACATGCATGTGGTTGACATTTCCTTGAAGATTATGGCATGGAATAAACTACATGATATGCCTTGAAAGCAACTACAAGAGGAGTGAACAACAATGCAAATGGACTGAATAACTCCCCAAATCAGTAATGAGTTGACTTATTCTTATTAGTGAGGTTAAAAGGCAGGATTTGGCAACAAAATTCCATCTAAATAGCAGATCATAATACACTTTGAAAGCATGAAGACCTTGTCAAGATAAGCATGTTTTCTTTCCTCTTCCACAAGCAACTAAGGTGAATTACTCTTCATGCTTTGGGCATTTGTATAGGCAAAAGTTGAGGGGATGTAGAAGGGTTGAACAATATTCTTTAAGCAGTTTTACAACAACATAACTCATCATTCTCTCACCTACCAATTCCAACAATCCACTCCACCAGTGCATGCTACTAGGATTATTGCAGCCTCTCATTTATTTCACATTGCAATGTTGTTATTGGAGATATTCTTGTGTTTGGGCTAGAAAATATGCTATATTTATTTTTCTCTACAATATTGTTGTTGTCTATTTGGTTGTTTATGATAGAAATAAATCTAACACGTGTTAGATTTCCTTCACCTTGGCAATGTTATTGGAAATGTGCTTGTGTTTGGGCTATAATTTGTGCTAGATTTCTTTGGCTCTACAATATTGTTGTTGTCAATTTGGTCGTTTATTATATAGTGAAATCTAGCACGTGCTAGATTTCCTTCACCTTGGCAATGTGCTTGTGTTTTTGTTAGAAGGAAATATAGCATGCGCTAGGTTTCTTTTGGCATGAAATGTTGTTGTTGGTAGTATGTTTGTATTTGTGCTACATGTAAAGCTAACACGCATTAAATTTCTTTTACCTTGTGATGTTATTATTGGAAATGTGCTTGTGTTTGTGATATAAGTTGTTCTAGATATATTTTTCCATGCAATGTTGTTGTTGGCAATATGATTTTGGCTATGTTGGACGAAAATCTAACATGCTAGATTTCTTTCACCATACAATGTTGTTGTGTCCTTGTGTTTGTGCTATGCGTAAATCTAGCACGTGTGAGATTTCTTTTGCTCTGCAATATTGTTGTTGTCTATTTGGTTGTTTATGATAGAAGGAAATCTAGCATGTGTTAGATTTCCTTCACCTTGGCAATGTTATTGGAAATGTGCTTGTGTTTGGGCTAGAAGTTGTGCTAGATTTCTTTTGCTTTACAATATTGTTGTTGTCAATTTGGTTGTTTATTATAGAAGGAAATATAGCACGTGATAGATTTCGTTCACCTTGGCAATGTGCTTGTGTTTGTGTTAGAAGTAAATATAGCATGCACTAGGTTTCTTTTGGCATGAAATGTTGTTGTTGGTAGTATGCTTGTATTTGTGCTACATGTAAAGCTAACATGGATTGAATTTATTTTACCTTGCAATATTGTTATTGGAAATGTGCTTGTGTTTGTGATAGAAGTTGTTCTAGATATCTTTTTCCATGCAATATTTTTGTTGGCAATATGCTTTTGTTTATGTTGAAGAAAATCAAACATGCTAGATTTCTTTCACCCTACAATGTTGTTATGTGTTTGTGTTTGTGCTATGCATAAATATAGCACATGTTAGATTTATTTTTCTCTGCAGTATTGTTGTTGTCTATTTCATTGTTTATGATAGGATGAAATATAGCACATGTTAGATTTCCTTCACCTTGGCAATGTTATTGGAAATGTGCTTGTTTGGGCTAGAATTTGTGCTAAATTTATTTTGCTCTACAATATTTTTGTTGTCAATTTGGTTGTTTATTATATAAGGAAATCTAGTACGTGTTAAATTTCCTTCACCTTGGCAATGTGCTTGTGTTTGTTTTAGAAGGAAATATAGCATGCACTAGGTTTCTTTTGGCATGAAATGTTGTTGTTGGTAGTATGCTTGTATTTGTGCTACATGTAAAGCTAACACGCATTAAATTTATTTTACCTTGCGATGTTGTTATTGGAAATGTGCTTGTGTTTGCGATACAAGTCCTTCTAGATATATTTTTCCATGCAATGTTGTTGTTGGCAACATGCTTCAATTTTGTTTCAAAATAAACCTAGCATGCACTAGATTTCTTTTTCAATACAATATGGTTGTTGACAATATGTTTTTTTTGTGCTAGAAGTAAATATACCATGTGCTAGATTTCTTTTATGTAGAAATTTTGTAATGTGTTTGTGTTTGTGCTAGAAGGAAATCTAGCATACATTAGATTTATTTCACCCTTCTATGAGTTTATTGACAATGTGGTTGTATATGCGTTAGAAGTAAATCTAGTGTGCATTAGATTTCTTTTGCATTGCAATGTTGTTGGCAATTCAATTGTTTGTGCTAGAAGGAAATCTAGTATGCGCCATATTTCCTTCACCACAATGACATTATTGGCAATGTGCTTAAAGGAAATCTAGCATGTGCTAGATTTATTTTGCCCCATAATTTTGTTGGTAATATGTTTGTGCTCATGCTATAACAAAATCTGGCATGTGCTAGATTCTTAAGCCCTACAATGTTGTGTGTTTGTGTTTGTGCTAGAAGGAAATCTACCACACACCATATTTGTTTTGTCTTGCATAAGGTGTTTTTGACAATATGCTTATTTTTGCTAGAAGCAAATCTAATATGCGGTATGTTTCTTTCACCCTACAATATTGTTATGTTCTTGTGTTTGCGAGAGAAGGAAATCTAGCACGAGTTAGATTTCATTCACCTTGCAATGTTGTTATTGGTGACATGTTTGTGTTTGAGATATAAGTACAAATAACATGTTAGATATAATCCACCTTGCAATATTGTGGTTATAAATATGCTCATGTTGTAATAGAATAAAATCTAGCATGATATAGATTTCTTTTACCCTACAATATTGATGTTGCCAATATGTTTGTGTATGGTGGGAGGAATTCTAGCATGCACTAAATTTATTTTGCAATGCAATATTGGTTTTATCAACATGCTTATGTTTGTACTAGAATAAAATATAGTATGCAATAGATTTGTTTCACAATGCAATATTGTTGTTGGCAACGTGCTTGTATTTGTGCTAGAACGAAATATAACCTGCATTGGATAATATGATTGTTGGAAATGTGCTAGAAGTAAATCAAGCATAGGTTAGATATCTTCCACCCTGCAATGTTGTTTCTGGCAATGTGATTGTGTTTGTGCTATAAGAAACTCTAGAATGTGTAAGATTTCTTTCACTTTGCAATGTTTTTGTGAGTAACATGCTTCTATTTACGCTAGAAGGAGATTTAGCACATGGTGGATTTCATTCACCTTAGACTATTGTTGTTGGCGATATGCTTGTGTTTGTGCTAGAAGGAGATCTAGCATGTGCTAGATTTATTTGACCATGTAACGTTGCTTCTAGCAATATGCTTATGTTTGTAGTAGAAGGAATGATATCAATTGTTAGCTTTCATTTGAGGTGCGTTGTTGTTGTTCGAAATGGGCTTCTACTTGTGATAGAAGGAAAGCTAGCACACATTATATTTCCTTCATAATGTAATGTTGTTATTAGAAATATGTTTGTTTTTATGCTAGAATGAAGGTTATAATGTGTTAAATTTACTTCATCTTTCAATGTTATTGCTGAAAATGTGTTTGTGTTTGTAATAGAAGTAAATCTTGCATCTGTTAGGTTTTTTTTCGCAATGCAACATTATAGTTGGAAATGTGCTTGTATTTATGTTAGAAGGAATTATAGAATGCACTATATTTCTTTGTTCTTGTTCCAAAAGTAAAACTATCAAGATTTCATCCTCAACAAGGTTAGTGCTCTGATATTGTTCTTGGCAGTGCATTTTTTATTATGCAAGAAGGATACCTAGTGATTACTAGTTTTCTTCTAGACACCATTACACTTATGCAACCAATGCCCTAGGGGTGACATTGTCTCAATAATCACAATGGTTAGAGTTATAGTTTTTGATGTGCCCTTTTATTGAATTTGGAACAATTTATGGAGATCAATGATAGTGTAAATGAATTGTATATAGATATATGTTGTTGTTGGACTACATTTGCGCTTGAGTTGGAAGGAAAGATAATGGTATAGCTTTCCTTTTGGCACAAACACAATAATCCAATCATAATTATTTGATCCATGGAGAATAATGTGATCTTTGTATAATTTTGAAGTTTATGAATAAATGTGTTATTAAGGTATACTCTATTTTGCTTCCAATGCACATGTATGCAACTTTAAAGTAAGAAGCACACTTTTTTAGCATGTATTGTTTTTCTCTCTATTTTTTTGTATAGTTATGAACTTCCAAAAACAATTTCAATAATGTTTGGATGAAAAAGATAAGACTCTTCCTCATCAACATAAAAATGTAGGAAAACTCAAATCTACACTTTTCGACGACCTAAAGTTAACATCCCGTTGTATCCATCCTAAATAGTATGTCCTTAGATGTGTATAGGTAGGGAGTGCTAACATTGGAACTAAAGATTCGTAAAATGCAATTTCTTTTCTTTTGAACTAAAGAAAAACTCTATTTTGGTTTTTGATTATCAAGTTCAAACATCAAACATCCTCACTAAGTGAAAATATAATTTCTCCTTTTCATGGGGCTTTTAGACATCTTATGTAGCATCAATCTTGGAATTTCTTAGATTTTCCAAAGGACCATGTTGTGGTTCTTAAACTTCTACACAATTATTATGATCATTATTCATACACATGCATTTAGACTACAAGTGTCATTTCTGAAGTTAAATAGGAACTTGGTGGTTTGATGAGCTGATATTTGTCATTCAAAAATTTTATTTGGAGGAAAACCTCTAGTTTGGATTTTGATTATCAAGTTCAAACATCAAACATCCTCACTAAGTGAAAATATAATTTCTCCTTTTCATGGGGCTTTTAGACATCTTATGTAGCATCAATTTTGGAATTTCTTAGATTTTCCAATGGACCATGTTTTGGTTCTTCAACTTCTACAAATTTCTTATGATCATTATTCATACACATGCATTAAGACTATAAGTGTCATTTCTGAAGTTAAATAAGAACTTTGTGGTTTGATATGAGTTGCTATTTGTCATTCTATGATACTATATACATCTCTAATTGCATGGTCTTCATATATGTTTTGTGTAATTTGCATGTAAAGTACTTTTTGGTAGTTGGCACTAGATGGTGGGGAACAATGTTTCATTACATACAATATGACTACCATACTATTTAAATTATTGCATCTATATTACTTTTTTGAAAGTTGTGTGTTTTTGCGAAAATATAAAATCACACTACATGGTTCAACCTTTTAATTACAATGTATGATTTAATTGTTGTTACAGAATTGGTACAAGCTAGAATGGAAAATATAATTTTGGAAAAAGGGGACTATGTTGATCTCCTTATTAATGATCAAGTCGTTGGGCTAGGAAGGGTCGAATCTACAGGGTCTTGAACTTATTATGCCAGAGAAAGGGTTAATGCATGTTATGTTGCAATTTTGATAATTGATGTCACTCAACCACATTTGATTGAGGATGTTGATGAAGGGAACAGACATCCATGGAAGGTCATGGATTTGAGGCACAACACAGGTAAATCAAAATATTGAAGCATGTGTTGAAATATTATTGATAGTATAATAGTTTCTTTTGAGTAAATATTAACCTTATTTATATTCGTTTATAGGTGCAAATGTTTCTTCTACTTTTTTTATTGGAGACAAGGTAGATCTTCTACAACATGGAGTGAAGGTGGGTGGGGGCTCCATATTCAATACAAAGCTTGGAAATAAAGTGCATGGAAAGATGGTAAAGAAAGGATGCATAGTAGTTAAAATTGAGAAGGTGTTAAAACATGATGCTGCTCTACCACATCCAATAGTATTTGAGCATACACTAGGGGGTGCATTGGAATATTATGAGATTTGGCCAGAATAAGATTTGCAACCTCACTATCATGATCATGCCATAAATATTCCCCAAGATAAGGGTTAGGTTCATATGTACATCAAACATCCTCACTATGTGAAAATATAATTTCTCCTTTTCATGGGGCTTTTAGACATCTTATGTAGCATCAATCTTGGAGTTTCTTAGATTTTGCAATGGACCATGTTTTGGTTCTTCAACTTCTACAAATTTCTTATGATCATTATTCATACACATGCATTAAGACTGCAAGTGAAATTTCTAAAGTTAAATAGGAACTTAGTGGTCTGATATGAGTTGATATTTGTCCTTCTATGATACTCTAAATCTCTAATTGCATGGTCTTCATATATGTTTTGTGTAATTTTCATGTAAAGTACTTTTTGTTAGTAGGCACTGGAGGGTGGGGAAAAATGACTACCATAATATTTAAATTATTGCACCCATATTACTTTTTTGAAAGTTGTGTGTTTTTTGCAAAAATATAAAATCACACTTTACATGGTTCAAACTTTTAATTACAATTTATGATTTAGTTGTTGTTACAAAATAGGTACAAGCTAGAATGGAAAATATAATTTTGGAAAATGGAGAATTTGTTGATCTCCTTATTAATGATCAAGTCATTGGGCTAGGAAGGGTCGAATCTACAGTCTGGAACTTATTATGCTGGAGAAAGTGTTAATGCATGTTATGCTACAATTTTGATAATTGATGTCACTCAACCACATTTGATTGAGGATGTTGATGAAGGGGACATACATCCATGGAAGATCATGGATTTGAGGCACAACATAGGTAAATAAAAATATTTAAGCATGTGCTCAAATATTATTGATAGTATAATGCTCATTTTTTGATTAAATACTAACCTTATTTACATTCGTTTATAGGTGCGAATGATTCATCTACATTTTATTTTGGAGACAAGGTAGATATTCTACAACATGGAGTGAAGGTAGGCGAGGGCTCCATATTCAATATAGATCTTGGGCATAAAGTGCATGGAAAGATGGTAAATAAAGGATGCATAATGGTTAAAATTGAGAAGGTGTTAAAACATGATGCTGCTCTACCACATCCAACATGATTTGAGCATACACTAGGGGGTGCATTGGAATCTTATGAGATTTGGCCAGAATCATATTTGCAACCTCATCGTCATGATCATTCCATAAATATTCCCCAATATAGGGTTATATTCATATGTACAAAGGTTTCTCTTACACATGAATGGAGGAGTTTTATATTATTTAGTATTTCAATGTAATCATGTGGTGATACAAATGACATGACTGTGCCATAAAATATTTAAATTTTCAAAGCTTTTTTTGACCAACATGACTTGTCACCATATCAAATATGCATAATCAAATTCAATAATGCACTTAAAAACAACATCTTATAAACTTGGTCTATTAAAACAATATTGGAGTAGCTAATCAGTATTCTATTTAATATAAACCATTTAAACACTTAATGAAAAAATGTTAGACATTTGTAATAATTTTTGAAGTGAGTTTTCCTTAATATTCCTTATTATATTTGATCTAAATCAAATTTGTTTTTTTTTTGCACTCTAATTTAAAAAAAAAAAATGATTTTGATCATTGAACAACACAACTAGACTTATAAAATATTTCCTCTTATAGAATTTGAAGTGGTGCGAACATTGTACTAGTATAATAAATTTGTACTCAACATTGGAAAAGTAGTTAGTGTCAATTTAAAATGGTTAATAATAGTAAGAAACACAATATTCATATATCGTTAAATAACTTTATAGGTAAGAATATTTTTACAAAATCTATTATTCACGAGTCAAATTTAATACATAAATATAAATATTAATGATAATAGAAATAATGTAACTTGGAATCTAAGTTTAGATGAATGTCAATATGTGCTTTTCAATATAATATCCTTAAACAATCCAGGAATTAAAACTAAACATTTCTAGTTAATAGTTTAGTCAATTTTCTCTCTTTCCTCTTGGATTTGAACATAATCAAATTGTATTACTTTGTTACTATTCTAATTCATGATTGATTTTGATAATTAAAATGATTAGTAATTGAGTCGAGAGGCGAGGCTCATTCTACAACCTATTATGAGGGGATGTGTAAGTTCGAATATATTTTTTTTTTAAGGATCTATTAATATACATTCAAACACACTTTTCAATATTTAAGTTTTCAAAGCTTTGTTTGACCAACATGAATTTTCACCATATCAAATATGCATAATCAAATTTAATAATGCACTTAAAAACATCTTCTAAACTATAAAACAATAGTTTTTAACAAAAAAGTAGAAATAATAAATAATAAATAAATTATACTACTACTCTCATTCAACATTTAAATCCTCTAGGCTCATGTTAAATCTGTATTGAAGGTGGATCTAGTATATATTGGGCACATTACTATGATAATTTGTCATTAAATAGCTTTATACTTAATATATATCTTGCATATTAATCTATTATTCATCAAGTCAGTCTCAATTAAGTTAGTTTTTAACACAAGAAGAAGAAAATACAAATAACAAATAATAAATAAATTATATTATTACTCTCATTCAACATTTAAATTGATCGTAAAAAAATATTTTCTCATGTCAACTTTAAAATGGTTCAAACTTCCTAAAATAGTATGTAATGATGATGGTGATAGTGATGATTATCATCCACTAAGACCAAATAATATGGTATATAAGAAGCCGTAAAGATATTACTCTAAATTCTTAAGAATTTTATTGTTATGCTAAAAAAATATTAAAATAAGTGTTTGAAGATCATCATAATTTTGTTTAGTTAAAAGATCAAGAAGGTTGATTGTGCCACAAATATTTTGAAATTTAAATCCAAATTTGAGTATAAAGTGGATGATCTAAGAGGGTTTTTCATCTTCAACCATATTACTAGTGTTGCAAAGGCGATAGAATTTTAAATTGTGCCAACCTTGTCTTAGTAATAATTGTAATTTAACACATACATTGTCATGATATTTACTATATCAAATTATAATTAAACGGGTTAATAATAGTAACATACAAAACACTATTTTCATATTAAAGGTAATCATAATAACATACAAAACATTATTTTCATAAAGTTAATAATAGTAACATACACAACACTATTTTCATAAGATAACTTTAACAAACTTAGCTTTTAGTACAAACCATAAAAAATCTTAAAAGAGATAATGTAAGGAAACCAAGATTAAGATGTGAAATAATTGCTTTTGCAAGTTTATATGAATTTGTTTTATATACTTTACCATGACAAAATTTTCACCAAAAATGGTGAATATCTACATTAAAATTAGTAAAATAAGTGATTTTATAATTCCACATTTTGAAAAAACTTAATCTAGTTAAAATTTCTAAATTCTAGATTGACGGAAATCTTCCAAATTTAATGAAATATGTGTTGTGTCACCTTTTACTTGCGTTTGAGGAACTCGATATTGAAATTGAATTATATCTGTAATTATGGATCCTCAGTATTTGAAATTAATCTCTGTAGTAGCACTCTGAAGCTTCTTTCAAACGCCAAAGGTCTGACCTAATTTGGATTCTTCAGGACAAAGTTATGTCCAATCTCCCACAATGACTTAATTATGGACTGGTTCAGTAGAGCGAAATTGTACAAGCTACCACGTATGAATGTTTCCTTCTTCACCTTTTAAATTGATAGAAAACAAACTACAGTCCATGTACTTGTGTCCACTTTTTACAACATTGCAATCTGATGCTCACAGAGAGAGTTATGAATATTTTCCCACAATCACCTCTTTGAGATGAAATTCAGGAGCCTGAAAATGCCTTAACTTCCACAGACCATATCTCTGAAACTATTGTGAACAAAGCTCTAAAATTTTGCAACAATGTTTCTTAGTATTTTGTCTTCACACTCCAAACATTTCAGCTTCTAAAACTTCGTAGAAAAAAATTCATAGTGAACATGCCACGATGACCTTTTAAGGTTAAATTCTGGAGCCTGTAAAAATACCTAACTTCCACAAATCATATCTCTGAAAATATTGTGAACCAAGCTCTAAAGGTTTGGGAAAATGTTCCTTAGGATTTAGACTTTGTGCTCTAAAATTTTTAGCTTCTGAACCTTCATAGAAAAAACTTTATAGCGAAAATTCCACGATGACCTCTTTGGAGTAGCGAAACCCTAGAATCCAAAGCTCTGATACCAAAAGTTTATGAAACGAGCTCCAAAAATAGAAGAAAAGAGATATCAACGCCTTAGAAATAAGTCACTTTGAGGGGTAAACCTCCAATAAAATACATGAATGAAAAATTCTTGAATGATACAAATTACGAAACCTCCTTTCTATATATAGGAGTCTGTGGGGCCACAATGTAATGCTAGCCGACCTAACAATAATAATTTAAGGGGACAATAATAACAATATGGGGGTTATAGGGGTACAATAATAACAATAAGGGGGTTACACTAACAAAAATAAGGGACTATACTAGTAATATAGGGACTTAACATCGTTCATACACAACAACCTCATATTCCATGAGGACATATTATGTTGATTTCATTTGTCTGTGCATTGAGAGATACTCGTCCATAGATCATAGTTATAAGAACAAAAGTCCATTACCTGCAACCACATGACATGACCTCAAAACATCCAATATCAACATATAAATATATACACACGTCATAACTTTTTCCCTTGAGTCATCTTTCAGCATTTTCTCAAGAATGAAGAGCTTCATTCCCTTGGTCTGCTTCATCAATATGTCATCACATCCCAGAAATATGTTTCCATGATGACCCTTGCTCTTGATGACTTCTTTCCATTAGTAATGTTTGTCAGAGAGGTTATCCTGGAGCTGATTCACCAAGAGCTCCTACCATCCTTCGATTGGGATGCTACATTGCCTCCCATCATACAATCAATATAAATCACTTAAAGGAGAAGATGATCTCAATTGTAGTGGAGATCCCTTGCTTCTTATTTCTTAGATTTCTTTGCATTAGGTTCTTTTTCAGAGACATGGGCTTCTTTCCTATTTCTCTTGTGCTTTTTTTACAAATTAAGGACAAATTATATTATAATACCCATGTTCATCTCAACCAAAGCATCATGATTTTTTTATACTATTCTGAGGATCAATCTTACTAAATCTTCCTTTCTTTCTCGACGTGACTACAAAGGATTGATTCCCTTCTCTTGATCCTGTAATACCTTTGACTTTTCAATATTGTTTCCTTTACTTTACATAGAGACCCTAAATCATGGAATGGTGTGGCTTCCTTCTTCCTGTTTAATTTTGAAGTGAAGTTTCCCCATTCATCTCGTAGATGATTCTCCCTCTTCTTGCAGATGATCTCAGAGATATTACTTCTCCTATAGTACTCTCAGAGAATAGCTCCACCAATTTCTCATATATTCCTTTTTATGATTCTAGATTTGATACATCAGGGATGAGAGTCTTTTATGGATTCTGTAAGAATATTTTGGGCTCTTATATCTCCCTTCATGTATGACTTCATTGTCCTTGTCTTCCATGCAAGAAAGTTTTGAAACCCTAACTAGTCTATTGCTTTATTTTGCAAAGAAGACATTTTGATAGATTTAGATAAAGTCATAGATACTTACTTGATAGAGTGACTTTTTACTTCAAAAACTTCCTTGATGATGGAGTATATATTCAAAAATTTAAGTCCTCCATCTAAAAATTTCTTGAATGTGGATCTTTGATAACAAAAGATTAATTTCTTGATTGAGTTGATTATTTAAATGAGATAAGAGATCTTGAAGTAGTTAGTGAGTCTTCCTTTTAAAACTGATTTGATTCTTCAACCCAAACTTTTTGATTTTCACTTCCTAGAGTGTCTCCTTTTTCTAGAAGCCCTTGAGTTTAGCATCTTAGCTCTGAAACCATGTTGAGAATTTAGAGGGTTGGTGCTTAAACACAAATTCTCTTCTTGATAATTACTTGTGAGCTTACTTGAGTTACTTATGTCTTCTCTTGCTTAGCTTATTAGTCTTTCATCAAGTTAATTACCAAAATAAAAAAGACACAAAGTTAGGCTCTTTGAGCCAGGGAAAAAACCTTTCCCTCTTGGAGAGGAAAACCCAGAAGAAATTCTTCTTATAGATCTTCAAATGACAAGTACCATGACCAAGACTTAGACCCTAACCTATGAATGCCTTCAAGACCTTGTCACTTCTTTCTAAATCTTCCTCCAATACTAATCTTTCTTTTCTCCACCAACTTGCACTGACTTGCTCCACCACAAGAGAACTTGGTATCTCTAAATTTTATCTTCAAACACTTCTTTTTGTATACGCAGTTATTGGAGATACGAGCATTCCACTCATAGGTGACAAACGTATAGGTGTCAGACTATATTCCACCTTGAGTGCATATATTTACATCACATACTTGACTCCACTTTATACCACAATCTCTTCTCATTAATCCGCATTAACAGCTTCAAAAATAGAACCCAAAAACATATCCGCACTTTGTACTTTAACACTTGCCTGACTTCGAAACTATGAAAAAATTCTTTATGCTATGTTTCACTTCAGATTATTTTCACAGAACAATGTGCAATTAGCTTCAGAATATCCATAATTTTCTTCCATAGAACAGTCCGCAAAGAGCTTCAGACCATCTGCAATTTTCTCCCACCGAATAATCTACAATCATCTTTAGACATCCACAATTTACCTCCCATAGAACAGTCTGCAATCAGCTTCAGAATTCCGTAATTTTACCTCAGAGAGATCCACATTTTATGTCCTTATTTTATGAAGGCTACAGGGGTATTTATAATTTTTTTCCCCTATATATAAGCCGACCTTACTAGGTGAACCTGTGTGACTATTTGGGAGCCAACATGATTGTTTAGGAGGCCGAATTCTCTAGTTGTTTGAAGGATAATTTGACACATTATTTAGGCTTGTCTATCAGCGTTGTTTGAGGGCTAAATAATAGCCATTCTTCCATGGTTTCTGCACTTGGTCTTGGATCATTTCTAGATCCTTCATATATGAAACTTATTACCTTTATATCAAGAAGAAAAACCCTAGATAGACATCAAGAAGAAGCCTAGTTAACCTCTAATAAAATCTTGCTCATGAAACGCATGTAGCAAGTACATAATACATTTTATTATTATATTTGTCTTCTTCTTTACATAGAATACATAATTGCATAGTCAATATGAAGACCGACCTAGTTACACCTTTCAACAGAAAATATAATATGTCAGAAATAAATTAAAATTTTCACCTTATATTTTCTTTATAATAATCCCAATCAATGATTGGTTTTTCATACTTATACAAATTTGTTATTTTTAATTGAATAATATATATATATATATATATATATATATATATATATATATATTATTCAATTAAAAATAACAAATTTGTATAAGTATGAAAAACCAATCATTGATTGGGATTATTATAAGAAAATATATATAATTATATATATATGATTTATTTATTGCTTCAATTATTTTATTAGTAGGCGCCAGTTGTTCATTTTCCTGTAGATGGTCTAGAGTAGACTTCCTATTCTTTATTTTGTATTCTTCTACGATCTTTTGCACAATTTTGGAGGTAAACTGAGTTCTCTGATCTGTCAAAATTTCCATTGGGACACCAAAACAAGTAAAAATATCCTAAAAAATAAATGAGATTACAACATTTTAATTGACCTGTTTCAAATGGCCAAATCCCATGCATAAGGAGGAAATGAAGATCACAATTTATATGAATGCTTAAGTTGAGAGGCGCTTCAACAAGTGAACGTGGGAGGGATCTTAGGAGCTTAAAAAATTATAATTATGACTTTTCAATGACCCATGCCCCAACCCCATGGGGTTTTAGCCCACTAACTGGGGGTACAAACTTCAAACATGAATATTTCTCAAACTGTGAATAATTACATGGCGTGCCATATATCAACGAAAACATATTGACAAGTAGAAACCATCAAAAGCATTATTGACCCAGAATATATTAATTTGGTAGGTCAAAATTTCCATGCAATATTGGGTTAGCCCCTGGTGCTGCTTGGGTTGACATCAATGACAGCTGCTGATCAACACCACGATTGTTCTATTCTTCCTCTCCGTGACCCCATTCTACTATTGGTTATGAGGTTCTATGAGTTCTCTTCGAATTCTTTCTTTTCTACAGAAGTCTTTGAATTCACCCGAGATGTATTCACCACCATTATCGCTCCATAGAGCTTTCACTTGCTTCCATGACTCCTTCTCCACCAATACTTTGAACTCACAGAAATTTGAGAATGTTTCATTCTTCTTATGCATGAAGAAGATCCAGCATATACTAGAATATTCATCAACAAATATAACATAATACCTATCTTTTGTTGTTGAAGCAACCGAGAAAGGTCCACACACATCTTTGTGAATTCTCTCCAGGATCACCGAAGCACGGTTCTCCTTCTCATGAAAGGTGGTCTTCACAAAATTACCAATGGTACATCCATTGCACTGATCTGAATCTACAATAGTACCCTTGGGAATTCCAGTAAAAATTTGCTGCAAAATCTTCAAAGCGCCATGGTGAAGATGGCCCAATCTACTGTGCCATAATTCACCCTCATCTCGTCTCACCACTTCTTCTGCTTTGCCCACCATTGTAGCGTAGCCATCTACCTCCAGGTTGTAGAGATTCTTAATTCAAACCCCTATTTTCCTGGTTTGATCCATTTTTTTATGTCAAAGGAAGGCTTTTCCCTCACTGAAAACAACATCATAACCTTTGTTTTCCAGCATTGTGACCGAGACCAATTTTTTCTTCGGACCTGGAACATGCATAACATTCTTCAACAAGAATGGACTACCGAACTCCCTCTCAAAGATAATGGTCCCAATGCCAGTCGCACTATACCAACCATTGTCACCCATCTCTATATGCATCTGGAGGTCCTTCTCCTCCAAGTCACTAAACAACTCCTTGTCTCCTGTCATATGGAAAGATGCACCACTATCAACATACCACACTGATCCCATATAGCTTGAAACCAAGCATGCGATCAAAGAGAAATCAAGTTCAAATTGAGAGGCTAAGGCCTCTCCAGCAGCCTTCTTGTTCTTCTTCTTCTGTGGACAGTTAGTGGTGAAATGCCCATGTTCATGACCGTGAAAACACCTCACCTTAGACAAATCCTGATTCTTACCTTTAGCTTTGGATTTTGAACGAAATTTCTTATCTTTCCCTTTCCTTGCTTTGGCAGCCAAAGTGAAATTTTCTTCATCTTCATTCTTCGATGAATATCCATCCCTGGTACCCCGTCTTACCTCCTCCTGCACAAGATCCGACCAAAGTCGCTCCCATCCCCACAGTTTCTCTCGTCCATTAATAGAGTCTTCGTAGTATGCCAAATATTCGAAAGCCCAAGGAGAGACAAGCTCACCAATTCTTGATCATCAACAATAACCCCCACACTTCCTAGTTCATCCTTGCAGTGGACAAACTTCGTGAGGTATTTTGGAATACTATCGCCCTTCTCCATTTTTATTTTTCTGAGCGGAAAATTAATTGCACACACATGTGAAGCATAAATAAAAAAATCAATCACACATAACACAGTTGCTTTTAACCGGGAATGCCTAAAGCTGAAAATCCCAACTATATATTATGTATCATGGAATCATATGGAAATCCTCATACAAAGCTTATCAAGCTCTCAGTACACTATAATCGTCATACACTAATCAGGAACAATCTTGCAAATCCATGCACCGATCTCTACCCCCTGCTAGCTTGCCTCCATTGTGCAATCCTTGCTGAAGAATAGCTCTGAATGAATTTGAATTACTCTTTCCTTGAATGCGCAATCCTCATTGGCAACTCCAATGTGTGTGTGATGCAATCAATGCATCATTATAGTCACAACAGATAGTTCATCTTGCTCTTTCACCTATCTCAGCACTGGGTCTCCACTGGAACTGCCATGCACCGTAGTTAATTGCTATATTTTTCAGTTGATTAATGAGTTATTATTTGTGAATTAATTAACTATTTAATTTACTCCACTCTCACTAGTGTATCATTCAGTTAGACTAGATACAACTAGCTCAACTAAGTCTAATTGAGTTAAACTAAATACAACTCCATAAATTACTCTTCCAACTCTGTCATAACTCTACCACTTGAGTTCCAACTGAATCCTCCATGCATGAACTCTTGTAAACCCTTGGGAATTGCGTAATTCCCTCAGTCCACTGATCTACCACATCTGTGCACTGAAACAAAGTGCTCCAAGAGAATAAGTTGTTGTTTAGTGTCTAATTATTATTAAGAGCTAATAATAATCGACATGCATCTATTTTTAGATCAACGATCTATAAATAGGATTCGCCCAATATTCTAAAAATAGTATTTCGTCTATTTTTCCAACTTGAACAACCATCCACAAATAGCATCCTGCAACTTCTGAAATATGATCACTGTGTCTATAAATAGACATAGTCTAAAAATAGAATTGCGTCAAAAATAGCCTGGGGGCCCACTTAGTGAAGGTGACTCTTTTCACTAAGCTCATCATCTTGTTGAATCTCAACAAATTCTAGGTATGTTTTTGGCGACATCACCGAGTATTGAGGCCTCTTGTAAATTGGTCACTGCTTCGCTCCTACTTCGCTGTGGGCAGTTTCGGTAATAGTGTGCCTCCCCACACCCCCAACATTGTAAAGGTGGCTTCTAGTTCTAAGTTTGTTCTAGTTTACTGGAAGCTTCTGCGGTTTTATCTTCTGCAAGCCTGTTGACCGGATAAATCAATATTGCAGAAAAGATCGATCTCCCTAGTACCAAAAGGTAATCTAGCAACAAAAAACCAAATGAACCTATCTTTCTCTAGACATATGCGATTTACAAAAGAATACTATAAAAGATCGATCTCCCTAGCACTAAAAAGTAATCTAGCAACAAACAACCAAATATACCTATCTTCCTCTAGACATATGCGATTTAAAAAAGAATACTATAAAGGTGTTAAAGACTTACCATAGATTCAATGCTTGTTCAAAGTAGTTGTCCCTCGACCACTTGAAGGAGTTATCCTTATAGACTTGCAGTCACAAACAAGAAAAAATTAAATAGCACCTGTATAGTAAATATTATAAATCATGCCTATCATGGTGATCAAGGAATCCATGAAATAAATAGTTAATTAACAACTTATTGAGAAAAATGAATTCATTTGTATTAAGTTTGAATAAAGAAAACCTTACAACCTTAGCCTTGATGTTTAACAAGCCTTCCCGGGGTCCGAAGCAGGAATCTCCTCTACTCTGAAAAGCCTTGCACTCTTCCAACTAAGACAAATAGAGGTATGTGATCTCTCCTCACAAAAATCTCAGTTAAATGAGTCTGAATCCCAACAGCACTTAACCTCAAATAATTCTAAAGCTTGAACTCTCCTTGAGGCTACCCAATGCCTCTTTTTATAGTGCAAAAGAGGAGGTTTTAGTTCCAACTATGAAGGGATAGAATCCTCCTTCAAAGGGATAACCTCCTCACATCAAGGGGTTAGATCCTTAAGGTAAGGGATACATGAACCTCAAAAGAGCGGTTCTGCCACCACAAGATTCTTTCTAGAGGCTTCTAGAATTTACTGAAAGTGAGCTTTTTGAGTTTACTTGAGCCTTTTTAATCTTTTACAGGGGTCCGCACCCATAACACAGAGAAAGTGCATTCAGATATGCAGGAGTCATGAACATTAGGTGCGGGACCGCAGGCACGATGAAGAGAAAGTGCGATGCCAGTGTTAAGGAGATTTCTAAGAACTTTTCTCTTATTTTAAAGGCTTGAAATGAAGAACTGATATGTTAGACTTGCAAAGGAGGAAGTATGAGTGATAATGAGCTCATACATATAGCATAATGTCAGGATGACAATTTTCAGTGCAACAGATTGCCCCCTAAAGTGAAAAGTCTGGAATAGATGAAGCTGAAGTCTGTCATATATGAAGAGTGCAGTACTTTATCATTTCAAGGATCATCCTGTGGACACCCCAGTCGGAACCTGTAAAAACATTCAATGCAAAATATATATATGTAGACATATCATCGCTGAGGTAGACATTCCCATACTCAGATCAAAACTAACTAGAAACTGACTAAAATGTTCTGATACAGGAATGATTTTGCAATACATCAATAGAATAGACATGTGTAGAAACAGTATGGACGCACCCATCTGTTTATGAATATTCCACTGTATAAATGATAACAAAATTCCTCGCAGCATGGATGGTGGAAACTAGATCCAGGGTCTTGATTTCTGCTTCTCGAACTAGTACAATTCTATCCATGTGAATGAATGTGTCGAAGTCGAACATGGTAGAAACCATCTGATTACCAGTCAGTGATGTAAAATATTAACAAGTGTGAGAGTAACCACCAGTAATTTCAATGGCTCTCAAAGTACTCAGTACAATCCATGAGATGTGAATGAATGAGCTGAAGTTGAACATGTCACGGAATCATTCGATCGAAGGTCAATGATGCAACCTGTCATCGAAGGCGAGAAACTTGCCATTGAGGCATGCAGATTTCAAGGTACTGACCATTTCTGGATCAACTTCTTAGATAATGAGCTGTCGTCGATAGAAAGTGATTTGTCGTAGGCAAGCCTACAACACGAAATCATAGATCAAGTTTTGAAGAAATATATTGGCAAGGACTGACTCAGGGATGGTCAAAATGGATGACAGATATTTTGCAGATGAATGGTTTGTTTGAACTGTCCTCTTGAACACATAACAACACTGCAGATGGTTTGGTGAAAATTGCCCAAAGCTAATACCCAGAAACCGGCTGAAGACTTTCAAAATGGTTTGATTAACTGTTAGGAAAAGTATTTCCCAACCCAGGTGAACAAAAGTGTCATGTTCAAGAGTGGTTAACTGTTTTCCGAAAATCAAAATGTAACAAACAAGTTCATTTTTCTCTCTTTTCCCCCACCATTTCTGGCAAGTACCTCTTTATTTTTGACAAGCTTGAGGAGGATAACATTTGCTTGTTTATAAGCTCATCCTTCGGATGAGTCCAACTTCGTTTAAGATTCGAACCCTAAGAAGGAGTGGTTCATTCTTGTTTAAAATTGAACAGGTCCTTTACTGTTAAATTTTAACGAGTCCAGTATAAGAGAAGCTCGGTGTTTTTCAATTTTAGGGAGTCAGAAGAAAAAACTTAAGAAGACTCCATGGGGGTAATTTTTCGTAAATTTAGTCTCTCGAGACTAGAAAATGATAAAATAATGTGGGAGAGAACTCTATTGACCGTAATTAGTCAACATATACCTTTTTCGTAAATAGTCCATTTCAGTTAGTAAAAGGGGTAAACTTATACTGAAGGGACGATCATTCATTTATTTTAATGAGTTCGAATAATCAAGTGCTTGGCAATCTTTTCAATTTTCGAGAGTCTGAAAAAAGCTTAAAAGAGGACTCCAAGTTTTCACTTTTTCATAAATTTTTGAAAGAGTGTGAAAAAGTGATACAAGTATGCTCTTTGTTGAAAAACGATCAATTTTCCTGAAAAATCCAATTTCTGCATAAAAACTCGAAACATTACACATACCTATTTAAGATAAATAAAAATGCTTTCAAAAATAACCTTTTTAAAGTGAAAAATAAATAAATTAAAAATTCATTTATTCGAAAAAACTTATAAAAAGGAATTTTCTAATTTCATTTTTACCATTTGAGTTCAGAGTGAAAAGTAAAAGCTTTTGGATAAAAAAGTTCCTATGAATATTATGGAAAATCCGTCCGGCGAAATCGAGAACCATCAGCTCCAAGTATTCCACGACCTCCTTATCTTGCATTTCATCTGTTTACATTTCATTTTTAGGCTTTAGATTTCGTTTTTAAGGGAAAAATATGTTCAAAAATCGCCCGCGGGGGTCCGCAAGTGCAACACACGGGCCCTGCGGACCCCGAATTTTTTCTACATAGAAAAAATTTGTGGGTCCGCACTTTTCTCACAACGCACGTGCATTCCTACACACTGCGTATGAGAACAAAGTGCGGACCCCGCGCAATTAAATTTCAAACTTAAATTTCTTTAATTCCGCCCAAAATTTTTGAAACTAGATTGTTCTAATATATCTTTTTATGCATTGTAGGATATACAAGATGCTAATTTGGAGAGAACGTGAGCATGAAGACATAGATGACATCGCAATGCTTCATTTTCCTACAATGCAGGCATTAAGAGCATGTGGTTTGTATAAATTTTGGGCCCTTCAGGGCATGAGGGCACAGGTAGACCTCCTAACATGGCTGGTGAACAGATGGAATGTACAGGACTAGTGTTTCATTATTGGCGGCCACCAGCTCGAAATTGAGCTGGAGGATATCTATTTTTTGACTGGTTTGTCCAAGAAGGGCGAACAAATTTCTCTGTTTGGGACTAGGCCAGGTGGCCAGTCTGTCGCTAGTCTTCGACTAGAGTTCTGTAATGATCAAGCAGACCCCTGGGACAAACGGATTGACATAAAAACTATCATGTCTCCAAATCTTAAAGTTATTGCATTTACTGTCACCAGAATATGTGGGAGTGCAGGTTTCATGTGGCTACCAGTTCCCAGATGCGCATTGCTGTAGACTGTTTTTGAGGCACAATTTTCAACTGGTGTGAAGTTGTGTTGGCCAATGTTAAAGGCCAACTAACCAGAGCAAAGAATGGAAAACTAAACAACTTTGGATATGGATCCATTGTAGTCACCTTTTCTCTAGAGAGGATCCCCATGTTAGCTCCGTAGAACATTCCTGTTGATGCTGGTCGACCTCGAGAATCTAGGATGGTTCGTTGGGTTACATTGATGGCCCGTCATGCTGCTAAGGGCATCGAGGTTGTTCGATTTCCTTCTACATATTTTCGTTGGCTGGAACGCCAACTTTTTGTCATAGAGGACTTTCCATACGGCGGGATAGATTTCTGCGGTGATCGAGAGATGGCTCTCCCAGCAGGGGAACAGTGGGATGAATCAGGTAAAAATCATTTTCAAAAATTTCTAAGTTCTAATTTTTTTTGTATTTTAATCATCTCAAAACTAAAAATCAAAAGTTTTAAATGCAGATGTGGGCCCACGGTGACCAACCCATCTCCAGCCTTATGAGAGGAGGCATCCAGTTGCCGCAGCACCAGCCCCAGAGGGCCAATCAACAGATATTCTGTCTGATTTAGAGCATCACCTAGAGCACCTGACTCTAGACATTCCAGAGACCGACATAGATGATATCCCGCTCATATTACAGAGATATGTGATTGGTGTCCCAGAACCTTTTAGGAGGTTCCTATGTAGGGTGGCTCGAGCAGTGGTCTCTTATCGTGATCATCATCAGTGATAGGATGATCGTGTTGTAGACTCATATTTTTGACCTTTTGTATATCATTTTTGCCGATCATAAGGTGTTTTCAATTTATGATCAAAGACGATGTATATTTTTTAAAACAAACTTCTATGCTATGACATATCACTATTACCAGCTATCTGTGTACACGTTATTGAATGCTATTTAATTTATTGTTTTGATTATTGCAAATGTCGATTTATCATACTAGAAGCAACTGCATCTGCTAATGTATTTAAATGTCTTGGAATATGCTAATATTCAATGTAATCAAATTCACGTTCCAAGAGATGAACTCTTACAAATAACCGTAATAACATTGGATTTCTAATGGCATAAACCCTGTTAAGCTGTAATACAACAAGTTCATAATCCAACCTCACAATCAAAATCCGAATTCCAAACGATATGGATTCAGATAATAACTCAATCATTGCACTATACTCTGCAATGTTATTTGTTGTTTTTCCGAGGCTTACCCCATGCATGGATACTAACTCGTCAAAGGGTGGATAGATAACCCAACCTGCGGAAGAAATGTTCCGTGTACTATGATAAACACCATCAGAAAAATCAATGTAGGTTTGAAGAGACATCGACATCTGCAATATCAAGAGTAAAACTCAGATAAGCAGGAATAGTGATAAAAACACACTCTAAACTAGGCACACTTTTCTAATCTAAGACACACTAGCAGTAAAGAAATATAATCTAATAAAAAATCTCCACACCAAATTTAAGCATAATATCTCTTCAGATAAAGCCCGTTTCTGGGTTTATCTAAAGGGACACCATCAAAATCTATCAGCTCATAGGCCCATTTTTCCAGCTTCCACTTAACAATTAAAGGACCATGCCACATGGGCACAAATATCCTGGCCCCTAGCTTATCATTAGCTTGATCGTATACTAAGACTAGGTCTCCTTCTGAAAAATTACTAGGGGTAACACTTCTATCATACCGAGCCTTTATTCGTTTGATGTGAGCCTCATTTGCTATTGCAACATTTCGTCGATTCTCATCTAGCTGAGCCAAGTACAAAAAATGTTTCTCCTCTTCAGACATAGATGGGAGTAATTCTATGGCTAATTTCAATGATGGAATTTCGCATTCAATCGGCAACACGACTTCCAAATCGTAAACTAGTTGAAAGGGAGTGAAACCAGTTGATGTTTTTACTGAGGTCCGATATGCCCAAAGTGCTGAAAATAACATGGAATGCTAATTCGACTTATGAATACCAATAAGTCGTTTAATCATAGTGACTAAAACTTTATTGATAGCTTCAACCAGACCATTGACCTGCGGATAATATGGAGTAGAACTATCGTGGCGCAGACCAAGTTGATTTGTCAGTTCAGTCATCATGATATTTCAAAAATTACTTCCATGATCAGTAATAATGGCTTGAGGAACACCGAATCTAGCAATTATATGATTGAACACGAAAATTGCAGCAGTATTGCCGTCTGCTGAAAATGTAGGCATCGCCTCGGCCCACTTAGTAAGATAATCTACCGCTAGGATAATATATGCATGCCCCTCGGCCGAGTGAGGGTTACATGTAATAAAGTCGATACCCCACTTTGCGAAAGGACCAATAGCAATTATAGGGTGAAGAGGAGAAGGTGGTACACGCATCTTACGATCAAAGAGCTGACAATTATGGCATTTCTGGACTGCATAGATACAATCTTTGAATAACGACAACCAAAAATAACCAGCGTGCAATATCTTTTGGGCTATGGCATATCCAAATATATGACTGCCACATGCTCCAGAATGACAGTCATTTAGAACCTTCTCAGCTTCTTCATGATTAAGACAACGTCGGAAAACAAAATCCGCTCCACGATGATAGAGTGTATCACCAATAATATTGTATTGTTGGGATTGGAAACTTATTTTCTGTCATTGAGATCGTGAGATTTCAGGCTGAAAAGATTGGGTTTGGAGATAAACAATAATATCCCCATACCAAGGATCAAGTGTACTGATAAGAAACAAGGATTCGTCCGCAATGGGCTGCTCCGCCATAGTTTCAGTATCAGTAGAGGGGAAATCACACATCAGTTTGGCAAAAACCAAAGATTTCTTTGCCTTGGATTTTTCAAATTCCAAGTCAAATTCTAGCGGGATAACTATCCATTTGGAATACTTGCCCCCTAGCAATTGTTTGGTCAAGATGCAAATCATAGGGTTACAGTCAGAAATTACTGTGGTTTTGCGTAATAAGATGTAGTGTCGAAATCTTTGGACAACTTGAACAGCTGCCAAGGCCAATTTCTCCACATGTGTGTATTTGATCTCAGTCGGATGCAGATTTCAATTAAGATAGTAAATCACATGTTCATTGTTGAATTCATCTTCCTGAACTAAAACCATCCCAATGGTGGAATGAGAGGCAGTAAGGTACAAAAAATAGTCCTGGTTGTAATTGTGAGGATGCAGTAACGGTGCATGGGTCAACGCGTGTTTGAGTGCATCAAAATATCGATTAGCGATCTCAACCCAAAAGAATGGAATGTTCTGTTTTAACAACCTGGTAAAACTCTTTGTTAACTCGGCGTAGTAAGGAATGAAACGACGTAAAAAGTTTTCTTTCCCCTGCAAACTTTGGAGTTGGCACAGAGTCGAAGGAGGAGGCAGATTAACAATAGCTTCGACCTTCGAATGATCAACGCGAATGCCTTCTTTTGAAACAATAAATCCCAGTAAGCGACCCGATTCTACACAAAAAACACATTTGTGTGGATTCAACCGAATTCGATAATGCCTACATCTCATAAATATTGCTCATAAATGAGTGAGATGGTCGGCCCTACGCGATGAGTGAGCAGGTAAATCATCGATATAAGGCTGCACAATGTGCTTAATGTCATGAAATGCGTAAGACATAGCCCTTTGAAAAGTTGCACCAGCGTTCTTCAATCCAAAAGGTAGTTTGCAATAAGAAAATGTTCCCCACGAACAAATGAAAGCTGTTTTAGGCTGATCAGCAGGGAGTATGTTTATTTGATTTTAACCAGAAAAACCATCCATAAAGGAAAACATTTCACTACCGGCACAATCATCGATAATTTGATCGATATAGGGGGTTGGATAATTGTCTTTAGGACAAGCTCGATTAATATCCCTATAATCGATACATACTCTTATCATTCCTTGTTTTTTGTTAACAGGAATAATATGTGATACCCAATCGGTTAAAGGAATTGGATAAATGAAACCTGCACGAAGTAATTTCTCAACTTCGGCTTTGATAGCAGCAGCTTTTCTCGGATGTATGTAACGTAAACGTTGACAGACAGGTTTGGCATCCGGGTAAGTCTTGATTTCATGTACAACAATTGACGGATCGATCCCTGGCATTTCTTCATATGACCAGGAAAACACGTCATGGAATTCTTGAAATAGGGCTTTATAAATTTGGATTTCATCTTCCATACAACAAGCACCTATATGAATGTTTTCAATTATTCCTCGCTTAACTGAAATGTCAATTGGAATCGTACGAGAGATATTTTCCAAATTTAACTCAGAATCAGGATTTTGCAATGGATCTGCGGTTCTTTGACATATTCAGCAGTAAAAATGAAGCGAAATCATTTTCAAAATGATCTAGCTCAGGTAAAAATGAATATCGGTGATGTAGATCTTCCCATGGTAAATTGTCAACAGACAAAAGTTCACGAATTTACTCATCAGTATGAACAAGATCAGGAAATTTCGTTGTGGCTGAGCTAGATATAGAAAGTGATTCCTCATGGATCCCATTCATTGGATCAATTTCGGTTGAAGAAGGGTCAAAAAGTGTCTGTACAGCCTAATATGCAATTTCAAATGGACTCAAAGGCATCGCGCCATCAAATGAATCTAACTTGGAGTCAGAAGGTACGATCCAAGGATCATCAAACGTAATAGTATTTGATGAAATCATATGAATAGTTGCGATAGAAGGTGATACGTTAGGAGGAGGAAAGGAAAAAGTTCCTAGTAAACTAGAATCTTTAATCAAACCTACTCCAACATCCTTGTAAGGGATAGCCGTTTTACCGACGAGTTGGATTTTTTCTGTAGAGGCTGGATCAGAAGAAAAATAAGTTAACTGATCTATTGTAACGATCCTTCCTTGATTTGGAAACTTGGTAATCTGAAATACCGAAGAAACAACAACAGTCATAGCATAAGACCAACTACGACCAAGGAGAAGGTTGTAATCTAGAGGGGCATCAACCAATTCCACATCTAGATTTACGGTTTTGCTTTCGACCCCTATGGGTAAATCCTGCAAAATACCAAAAGGATGAAAACCTCGGCCATCAAAAGCCTTTAGAATTGTTGGAGACTGATTGAGTGTAGGAGAACCAAGCGATTTCCAACACTGGATCGAAATAATACACGTTGAAGCTCCCTCATCAATCACAGTCCGAAAGATCGGTTTGCTTTTGACTAATATTGGAATCTGGAAAGCCATTTGGTGAGGTAGGCAAGGTGTACTATTCTCTAAATCAAAGATTATTAGGTTCGAGTCCTGAATATCGAAAAATCCTATGGCAGACAAAAGTAATTTACATTGTGTTGGGCACGATTGCAGCACTTCCAAAGCCGACATTGCTGAAGGGGAAATAGCTAAGTCCTCAACAATGTTGTAATTCTGAGCAACTCTCGCATGTAGATTGAAAGCTGATTTATGAAGTACACCTTTAGTAGGTGGTTTGATTACTAATTCTGGATTGGGTTTCTCGATCTGTAGCAAACCAGAAACAGGAGGAGGTGTAGTTGATGTATTTGCACTAGAAGATTCTGCTTCTTTACCATCAACAGGATTCTTACTACCATAATCTTGTGATCGCGTCGCAATCCTGACATGAGACATCATCAGAATAAGTTCTTCTGAGGCATTCGAGGTAGAACCAACCATCTTACTATCTTGAGTGGGAAAAGTATCCTTCAAGATAGCAGGTTGTTGTGAACCTTTAACGAATTTTGAAACCTCTGCTCGATGTGGGCATTCTTTAGTAAAATGATCCTCGTCGCAAATGAAACAAGGATAGCGAGGCTTGTGTTTTTCATCATTAGATTCATTTTTATCAGTTTTATCTTTTGAATTCTTTTTGTTTTTTTATTCTTCCCTTTCTTTTTACCGCCGGATTTATATTTTGACGTAGATGTCTCTACGACATGAATGTCGGCAGAAATTTCAGGGGAAGACTCTCCTTTCGGGGAATCAGGTAAAGTTATAATAGGAGAAGAATTCTTTGAAGATTTCTTCTTTCTTTTAGTATTAATTGTACCAATCATACCATCAGCGGCATGAGACCTTGAAGGAGCTGCAGTTATTTGACCTTGTTTTGGAAGATCGGGGATTTTTTCATATAAATTACCTGACTGCGTATAGACGAGGTCAAGGTATTGAGCTTGAGCAATGACTTGCTCCTCAGTAACAACTCCAGCCTTAGCTACATCTTCAGTGATTTTGGGTAATAATGATTTAACAAACCATTCCGCCAAAATTTGATCTGGAATGTAAACTTTCACCAAACGCCTTCTACGTCGCCATTCATGAATATGATCATAAATATATGTGGATGTGGATTGTTTTAGTGAAGTCAATAGTTCCGTGCCATTGTCGTATCTGATAGGAAACTGAAAATGAGTTAAGAAGGCAGTTGTTAACTGACTGAAATTATTAAAAGAGCCTCGTGGTAACTCAATGTACCATTTGGTGGCAAGACCAATAAGAGTTCTTTGAAAAATATGTAAGCAAATTGAATCATCAATTATCGAATTAGACGCACACCAGAGGTGATAAGTCATAACATGATTTGATGGATCCTCTCCTGACTTACCCTCGAATTTTGGTATATCACTGGGCAACTTATTCAGCATTAGCGGCCAATACAGATGATAGAAAATTGGATCATTCGTAAGGCGTGTCAAATCAAGTAAATCCAAAGTTGCAATAAATGGTAATTGACGGTTAGGGTCGCGAAAAATTTGAGTAACCAAAGTAGTTCTGGGAGGAGGATACCCAGGATAACTGGGAATCGGATTTGCATTAGGAATTGTGTAACCTCCCAGGATTAACCAGACCAAGCTGTGGTTGCTGAGGCTATTGATAAGTATAGCCAGGGTACGGTTGATACTGATAAACTAGGTTTTGTGAAACGAGACCGAATTGATACTGTCCCTGGTACGGTTGATACGTGAATTGCGGTTGACTTGTGACACTTGTACCAGCTTGTCCCGTAGGTATCTGGACCGAAGTTTGAACTGTAGGTCCTGACTGGGGTACAGAGACTTGAGGGATTTGCACGGATGCAAGGATAGAAGAAACCAGAGCTACAGATACTCCAGAGATAGGTGTTATAGGTTGAACAAATGTTGTAGTAGTTGTAGCAGTTTGAGGTGGAGTCTGAGTTGTACTGGGCCCAGACTGCTGAACAGAACTAGGTGCAGGGGTTTGAATAGTAGGTTGGACAGGTTGCTGGGTTGGACCAGAAGCCAAAGGCTGTCTAGGTGGAGTAGAAAACTGCACATTAGGTTGTATATTCTGTTGAATTTGGGACGGATCCCACACCATGTTCATTCCGGGGTATTGTCCCGTAGAAGGTTGAATGTAAGGACCATAGCCTGGTTGAACGTAGGGTTGATAAGTAAGTGATAAATTTCTGGCTCCTTGTACAAATGATTGACGAGAAGGTGGTTGGAAACCTTGAGTTGGGTATTGACCTTCAGGTTGATAACCCTGAGGCGCGTACTGAATCTGGGGTTGATAAGGACCTTAAGGAACATACTGAGTTTGGGGTTGACCTTGGGGTATGTACTGTCCTTGAGGTTGTTCTCCAAAATAATATTGTGCCATAGTTTGTCCTGGGAAAATGTTACCTTGAGGTTGCCCCACAGGTGGTAACTGACTGCCTTGAGGTTGCCCCCTAAGCGGTAATTGACTACCCTAAGGTTGCCCCCTAGGCAGTAACTGACTTCCCTGAAATTGTCACCCAGGCGGCAATTGACTGCCTTGAGGTTGAGGATTCGGAATATTACCAGACATCATAAATATTTGCTCTGTGCTCGACGTTTCATTTTTAATTCCATTAAGACCAGATGATAATACTTTTTCAATTGGTCGAGGAGCTGCTCTTGAGAAAGTACCAGAAAGAGCCTGATACCCCGAAGGAACAAAAGGACCACCGTGTAAAAATGCTTCCGGTGTTTGGGAAAACATAGATGACTCTCCTACCATGATAGAAGAAGGATAATAACCTTTGGGCATAGGATGAAATGGAATTCGAGGTGGAGAAAAAGCAAGACCCGGGTTTTCTAAAAAGTTCGTCAAAGATAGATACCAAGCGTCACTCCGAATAGGGTTGTAGAAAATGCATTCACGTTCCCTAATATTTAAATACTGAGGGGATTCGGGAAGAGATATCTCTTCGTCTGGAATAGCAAGTTCTTCAATAGAAATGAGGCCAGATGGAAGATCTTCAGTAACAATATTTCTTACCCTAGGTGAACCAGGATCGCTAGAAGTTGGTGTAATAAATCCTAAGGATGTTTCCAAAACAGAATGTTCAGTTTCAGGCTCAGAAATTTCAGGTTCGTCAGCTAGTTCACTGGAAGGAGAAATAATACTAGTAACTTCAGAAACTGAAATCGGTTCTTGAATGTGTTCTGTTATGGGTATTTGATGATCAGGATGAACAACTATAGATGAACTTCCAATTTCTGTTGATCTAATTCTACCGCTACTAGATGATACTAGAGCACAAAACCCTTCAAGTTGACTTGGTGTATATTCAGGGGGCTTCCCCTGAAGTCTCCGGGACTGTCTCGGTAATTCTGGCACGATTAAATATTAACCAATCACACGCAAACAAATAATATCTCAATAAAAACACCTAAAGTCTCTAAAGAAAAAAACAACTGAATCACACGCCTAAAAATCTAAGAGTTCAAAACACACACAAACAGTAACTTCCCGTACTAAAAAGACTAGTTGGTGATGAAATCCAACTTAGTAGAAATTTAATACAGAAAGGGTGGTTGGAACAGTTACCCCGACAAACTGCTTAATGAATCAAACTGGCACAAGTTTCTTCACAAAACCATCTCGTGTGAAGAGAATCCCCCAGAGAGTCCAAGTGAGTCTAGTCAACGTCTGTTCCAGGTACAGTGAGATCTTTCCTTCACCGTCACCTTAGGAAATAATCTTAAGCTTATGGACACTAAGGTTACCAACAGTAACAAATACAACTAGGGGAACAGTCTACGATTCGATTCCACCGCAAGGGCAGAGTAACAAAGCTCAATCCTCTTGAAGGATCCTCGACATGGTTAATTCGAGGTTTACCGACAAGTGACCCCAGGCTCCTTGAAAATGGTTAATCCGAGGTTTATCGTTTGTAATGCACGCAGATCTTCTATCTTTCCCAATGAAACATAATTGATTGTCTCAAAGGTTCGGATATGATCTCGTGATTAAATCCTTTAAGAGAAGCTTCCCAGATTGTACCAATTACAATTGGATTTATTTCCTACTGAAAAATTTATCTACTTGTTTGTTTTACTATCTTGGAGAGTTAATTACTCCCTACTCCAAGATACTAGCCTAAGCTATATTGGTGATAAGAGCCCTAGAAATAAAAAGATTACTAGATGAATTTTTAATTAAGCATTGCTTTTATGGGTTGTTCTTTAAGTCAATAGGTATGGAAATGAAACTTTGATGGTGTGAAGACTCGACTTCTAGAAACACTAAAAATGCACCTAAAAATGATAATCAATTCATTTTCTTTCAACGAAATTCTAGCTAAAGAAAGAGTTTGAGAATGCATTTCTTTTTAAGAGACAATTCTTTCTTTGAACATAAAGAATAAATGGAAGAAAATCTTTTTGTATTTTCAACAAGAACTCAAAACAAGACAAATTATCAATGCTCACCATGCAATAAAACCCTTTCATTTTCAAGACTTGAAACTACAAAAAACAACTTTCCTTCAAAAGAGATCTACAAATTTTAAAAGCACTCAAAACTACAAAAAACTAATTTTGAGATCTACAAACTTTAAAAATCTAATTGAATAAAAGCTTTAAATTTTTTTTGAAGAATGTTTTACTTAGTTGTTTAGTAAACTAAGGATTTATTTGTCCAAAATAACAAACAAATCAAAAAACATCCAGATATGTTTCCTTTTATAAAAATGAAATTCAAAACTTATAACAAAGATTTGCAAAGAAACAACTAGATCTATTTCTCAAGAAAGGATGGATTTCACAACCAGGTCAGACTCATCAAGAAGACAAAAATACCAATGTGATCTGAGGTATTTCAAGCTTCCAATATTTGAGTCACTACAGAGATCAAGTGAAAAGCAATCCAAATATGCAAAACTTCTAGAAAATCATCAAAAACACAAATACTGTTGGAACTCACTCATAAGAGGCTTTTGACAGAAAAAATACCAATCTGGGTAGATACTAAAAACTCTAAATCAAATTAAAGATAAATTGGAAAAATAAATCTAGAGTTTTTCCAAAATTTTTACAGGGTCCGCAGACTCCCAGAAGTAACAGGTGCGGTCCCGCACTTGTTACTTAAGGAAAATGTGAAACTGACCGCACTGTGTAAAAGAACAAAGTGCGGTCCCCAGAAAAATTCAAGAAAAACATAAAAGATTTCAAAATTTTCAAAAACAAAGAAAACCTAAGCTAACCAGGCAGATATCCATCAATCAAAAACTAGAAAAATCTTTTCCTCAAATCAAAATAAAGGAAAACCAAAAAACAAGAATCTTTCCTCAGTGGAGTCGCCAATTTGTTGGGCGGATAAATAAATCTTGCAGACAAGATCGATCTCCCTAGTACTAAAAAGTAATATAGCAACAAACAACCAAATAAACTTATCTTCCTCTAGACATATGCGATTTACAAAATAATACTATAAAGGTGTTAAAGACTTACTGTAGATCCAATGCTTGTTCGAAGTAGTTGTCCCTCGATCACTTGAAGGAGTTATCCTTATAGACCTGAAGTCACAAACAAACAAACATTAAATAGCACCTGTATAGTAAATATTATAAATCATGCCTATTATGGTGATTAAGGAATCCATGAAATAAACAGTTACTTAACATCTTATTGAGAAAAATGAATTCATTTGTATTAACTTTGAATAAAGAAAACCTTACAACCTTAGCCTTGATGTTGAACAGTCCTTTCCAGGGTTTGAAGCAGGAATCTCCTCTGCTATGACAAGACTTGCACTCTTCCAACCGAGACAGATAGAGGTATGTGATCTCTCCTCACAAAAATCTCAGTTAAATGAGTCTGAATCCCAACAGCACTTAACCTCAAATAATTCTAAAGCTTGAATTCCCCTTGAGGCTACCCAATGCCTCTTTTTATAGTGCAAAAGAGGAGGTTTCAATTCCAACTATGAAGGGATAGAATCCTCCTTCAAAGGGATAAGCTCCTCACATCAAGGGGTTAGCTCCTTAAGGTAAGGGATACATGAACCTCAAAAGAGCGGTTTTGCCACCGCAAGATTCTTTCTAGAGGCTTCTAGAATTTACTAAAAGTGAGATTTTTGAGTTTACTTGCACCTTTTTAATCTTTTACAGGGGTCCGCACCCATAACACAGAGAAAGTGCATTCAGATATGCAGGAGTCATGAACATTAGGTGCGGGACCACAAGCAAGTTGAAGAGAAAGTGTGATACCAGAGTTAAGGAGATTTTTAAGAACTTTTCTCTTATTTTAAAGGCTTGACATGAAGAACTAATATGTTAGACTTGCAAAGGAGGAAGTATGAGTGATAATGAGCTCACACATATAGCAGAATGTCAGGATGACAATTTTCAGTGCAACAAACAAACACAAATTTTCTAGTAATATTGTGCCCCCTTTCTATATGAACGCATACATCATGGATGCCGTCTAATTTAATTCCGACTTCACATCAATGGGTTGGAAATGGACTATTGAAAACCCTATACCCATCCATATTTACCATGATATACGATGGGAAACCAAGTTTGAGCCCCATTTTTATAAAAAATTTCATGAAGTTATGTTTCCCATTTACCAGGATGTTTTCAATGAAAAATCCCCCACTTTCCAAAGAAGCTCATAATGATCTAATATCTATACAAATATGATTTGGAGAGGATTATTTTACCTATATTCAGGTTTTCAGCAGTTTGGCCAACCCACATGTACTACCATTATATGTTCCCGGTAAGCTTCTATCTCGAAAAATCGCTTACCATACTATCATAAATGGCATATCCAAAGTTCTAAAGGATTCCAAGAAATCAATGTGGCCATTGTTTCCTATTCAATGTGGAGTTTATGCCCTGGATAATTTCAACCATGTTGCACTTGAAATTGAAAAAATTCAATGCCTGAAATTCCCAACTATCCCTAATAGACAGTTTGATCCAAACGACACAACAAATAATTTCACTGCACTGGTCAAGATTATACAATTCACTCATGATCCATATGCATATGATGATTTATTTGAATTGTCCCAGACTTATGCACAAGTGGAGAAACTAGCGACAACTAAACCTTCTCCCGAATAATTTAAGAAATTCATACAATACAAAAATAAGATAACAAATCTACCTCTGGATTTGTTAATGATTTCTCATCTAAGTACTCAACAAGACAAAGCCTTGACAATTTCGTCAAAAGAAATCAATGCAACACAAGTAAAGGAAAAAGCCTCATCATCAACTAATAAGGCCAAAGAATTACAACAAGGAAATGATCTAGATGAAATTTGGGATCAGTTCAGTAAGGCCATTAAGAATACAGGATCTTAGGAGTTCAAAACTCCAGTTCACAAATGATTTTATTAGACTCCTGAAACTACTGGGAATACCTCGCTCACTACTGGGGCTTCCGACAAAGTAGTCAATACTGATTATTTGAAAATCATCCTATCATTCCAAATTTCTGAATTTGTTCTAATAATTGAAAAGACACCCCCTCTGGATTTGTTTTACAGTCCCAAGCACTAGGTTATCATGAGCAGAAAAAGAAAAAGGATAAGGGTAGAGAAGAACCAGGCTTTAGTCCCTAGAAATGTATGATGTTTTTTGGAAATATCCCCCAAAAAATCCCTCTGAAGACATCATAATGATATCTCAATTTGTAGGAAGATATGCCACAACTACAATAGATAAAGCCTCAGAGTTACAACAATTTATTAAAGAGAAGGATGACAGAGCATTAAACATCAATGGCAGTCCCGGCTCGAAGAGCTCCCAAAGAGAATTAATGAATTAAAGCTTCAATATGAAGGTGACATGAGAAGCAAAGACACTCAGATATAGGAACTGTAACACATGATTAATAAATTAAAATATAATCCATAAATTAAAGAGTTTAGGAAAGAAGCAGGAGACCTCAATACTCTCCTTGCTCAACAATAAGTAATATTTTTCCAAAAGCTAGCAACAATTAATGATTTGTGCCAATCAAGAGATTCACTTGTGAATCAGTTTTCCGATCTAAGGAAATACTGTGATGAAATTGAGGAAAATGTTTTCGATTACATTTCTTGGCAAGAAAACGCAAAGAGGTGATCAACCAATCTCCCAAGAATAGAATAATCACAGAAGGAAATAATTTTTAGAGACTGGGATATTAAGCTCAAACAAGCAGAGATGGCCATCTTCAATGCTAGGAATATTGCAAATAACCTCACTCAATCTGTCTGTGATAATATTTTACATGCTAATTTGATTCAGGAATTCCCAGCAGCCTTACCAAATGTCAAAGTGTTAATGAGTTCATGGCAGGATTGGTCCAAGAAAAAATCTAAAAACATTAAAAAGTTATCAAAAGTAAATCTGGAAAGTCATTGATGATATTTGGTTAAAACTCATAGACAATGGCTCATGTTAAAGTGTCTTGCCAATACTACCATAAATCTTCTTCCAACATTATTTGATGCACTTTTCATGGGACAGATGTGCATCAAGCCAATCCCTTCTTTTGAATTAATGTCAATGTTGGATATATGCGAACCGCGACAACAAAAGGGAGAAAAATCAGCTTCTCATTCTTGAGTGGCTTTTTGAAATTGATGCTATTATTGTACTTTAGTTTTATTTTAAGGCTGGTTTGTTTAAACCTCCTCAGCGTTTTATGTATTTACTATTATTTTAGTTCAAGTCTCAATTATAAAATTCCCTTTATGTCAATGAAGTAGGGGTTCTGAATTTTTGTAAAGAGAGTTTTAAAAGTTTGCACTATTGTAACTCTTGAGTATTCTAAATAGAAAATTTGAACTAGAGTTGTTTTTATCATGAGAAAAGTAATAATATGTTAGGTACTACTTGTTGAGCCCTAGAATTTCTTCACTTTTACAAACCTTCACTTCATTTCATCATTATTTTATCACTTCATAAGCCTAAAATCAATGAAGAATGATTATGATTGCTTAAAGGTTACATGCAATTGATTAACATATTGTATTTTCATGGTTTTTGCTGTTTTAATAATTTTGTGCAAAATAGCTACGAGAATACGACGTTAGCTATTGATGGGCGTTAAATGACTATTTTAATTATTAACGGAGTTAAGTGTCGTCTGAGGGAAAGACATATATGGTTAGACTCCAAAACTCTCCTGCATCATTCCTTGTCCTCCACGAGGGCTGAGCAAAAATATGGAAGTGGTTATGCACGTGGACAAAGCCAAAACCAAGAAGCAGATTTCTATAAGGAAAAATACTCTTGAGGTTTCTTCAGCAAAATACGAGTCCTCAACAAGAGTTTTAGTTCGATTTTGATTATAAAAGACACCTATGCCTATTTCTACTCAATGTCAGTTATGTATTTTCTTATAAAAATAACTCGGTGAACCGCGAAACAGTTAGTTGATGTTTTGTTGTTAGTTTTCAAAGACTGTGATACTCTGTTTCTGAAGCGTTTTCTTTTAACAAAAGAAGTATAACTTTGATGCATGATCTGAAGCAACTGTAAGGAGTTAAGGATTCGTGTGCCAATCTGATGGTAGAGGGCCCCTACTATCCGAAAAGGCTTTTGCATATTTTCTAGATAAGTGATCTTTAACTCTGTTTTGTTCTTAACTTAGGCAGTTTTCTGAGTTTATCCTCTTGCATCATGTATTATGTCATTTACTTACATCGAATATTACAATCAATCTTTTTCTCATGAGCTGTTCCAATATATCACTAATACGTGAATAAGATCTAGCTGTAGTACTTTCAGTTAATTGTATTTTAGTTCTGTTCATTGCATTTCAGTTCTGCTAGTTAATTGCATTTCAGTCCTGTTAATTAGATTTAAAAGACCCTCATTATTTTATAAGCTGCTCTTGTTCTCAAATTCTTCTAACACATCACTATTATAAGAACAAGAATTAGTTATATTATTTTGAGTTCTTGACTGTTCTGCAGTTATGTAAGAGATTCTCATGATTTTACAAACAAGTTTTTTTCCCAAGTTGTTCCAAGAAATCTCTAATCTTTGAATGAGGCTTAATAGTAACATTATGAGTGGCAGAATGAGTTAATTTTAGTGTCATAAGTTACTTTAGAACATGATTGTTTACTATGTTGCAGATGATATTTTTCTCAAAATGTTCCAATAGACTTCTAACCATGAATAAGATTTCTCTGTGATGTTTTAAGTTGTTGTTTACTAAAGAGAATCTCATTACATCAAAACTAATCATTTTCTCAGTTTGTTCCAATATATCTCTAATGAAGCGAATTGGACTAAGTTTAATGTTATGAGTTACTTTATTAGCAACTTTACAATCTGTGGATTAGCATTCTCTGTTCTTTTTATCATTCCTAATTTAGAGTAGATTTTATTTTGTTTTAGTGCATTCAGTAACTTTTCTTTGCTATTAATTTAGTTTTTCACCTTAGCATAAAATAACAGTAAACATAAAACCAAAAACATTAGAAAAACATTGAACACAACGAAGTAGGAAGAGGTTAGTTAGGCACATATGGTGCACTTCACTTCAATAGTTTACTAGCCCTGGTTGATAATTTATGTTATCAATTTAGGAACACTAAAATTGATTAAAAGTTTTGGCACCGTTGCCGGGGAAGTGTAACTTGGTAACCTTATTTCTTACATAAAAAAAAAAAAAAAAAAAAAAAAAAATCAAAGCAAACTTGATGCTACACCCACTGCTATCATGTGATGGTAGGACCACATCCACATCATGCATTCTTATTTTTGCAGGGAGAAGAAGAGGTGACAAAGGAGGTTGAAGAAATGGATGGAGATGATGACAATGAGGAAGATCCTTTTGG
>JAXQQM020089789.1:0-34730 GCA_034641835.2 Pinus albicaulis | reverse complement strand
ATAGAGGAAGAAGGATACCTGAAACATTCTATAGCCAACAAGTTGATGGAACAAAAGAAGGAAATAAGCAGCTATGGTGGTAGAGGGAACATCAGCCATGAACATGTAAGCTAAGAAGACAACAACACACTATGTGATGAATGGTTAAAATCACAAAAAATTATGTTTCAAGCTATAGAACTGGAAAGATCCATAGAGGATGATCACACTGTGCATCACACTACAAGAGTTAACAATGAAACAAAATTAAGAAGGATGAGTAAGAGAAATATTTATCATCATTATATCATTACATCATTCATGTATAGAAGGTCCCCTTGGAGGAAAGTAGTTAAATGAGTGATAAAATTTGAGTGGTCTCCCCTTCTAGACTCCAAGTGAAGAAATTGAATATGTCTTCCCGAGGATCATTATGTTATAATAGTTGAAGTGTATATAGAGAAGCATTTGTTCTAGAGTAGTCCTAGAAAGGAATATGCAGTGACATTATTTTAAAACAAAATGAAAGAATAAGTAAAAGGCTGATGATTCCAAGATCATATTGAGTATATTGATGATTCCTCTTGATAAAAATGGAGAACTCAATAGTAGAAACTATGAAGGATATCTTAACTATGGGTATATGTGCGGGCTAAAGTGAAATTACTGCATGGATTATCAAATTAGTATCAATTGGTGTTTGGAGCAAGCAACCTTCCTATCAGAAGAATCAAAAGTTTCATCAGTGAAGCAATGGTATGGTACAGGTCCTCAAGATCAGAGTATTATGGAAGAAGTACATCAAGGTAGTATTCCCAGTGTTATCTGCATTATTAAAGCATGAAAATGTCAATAAAAGTGCTAAAGGATCATTATCTTGTTTACACTTGAAGTATTATATTGAGCATTGAAGCAATATCTATTTCTAGATATAATTGCATGCCTTCCTTAAGTCAATACAAATATATATTCAAGGCCTCCTTCTTAAGATCATTCATAAAATTGTGTGAAGTCTATTTGCTAAGATTTCAATTTGAATAGGCTTGCTTGCTTGCACAATTTAATAGGCTCACTTGTATCCAAAGATTAGGCTCGCTTGCAGGCTCGCTTGCACATATTAATAGGCTCACTTGTATCCAAAGATCAGGCTCGCTTGTCATTACTGGCTCACTTGCGTTATGTGCATGTACAAAATTGAAGGACAGAAATATCTGGAATTGTCCAAAATTCAATAAAAAAAATAGGTAGGATCCTGATAACGTGCCTTTCCCCCAAAGATCACGGAATCGGAATGTCGCTGGTCCACACCTTCTTGTTGAGCTTGTACTGTGAAACCTATAATACTCCAAATCTCATATCCACCCCTCGCTTGGAGAGCCCATCAACTCTAGTATTTAATTCCCTGTATATGTGAGTAATGGGGGGGGAGATTTAATTGCTCCCAAAGGAGCTTGGCATGCCTGAACCATCCATGAGAAGCAATCATGGAACTCATAGCATGTCCAAGCATATTATCAATGACCATCTTGGAATCTTCGTACACCGAGACCCCTTGTAGACCCAGATTCACAGTTGCGTTAAACCCACACCATATGGCCATAAGCTCGGCCAGATTGTTGGTGCCCTTCCCTCTGTTCCAACATATTTCAATCCTTTCGTCCTCATATAATTTTAACCATGCTCCACACCCCATAATCCTCCCCCGGCAAGCTCTATCAAAGAAAATAGCCAAAAGGGAGATTGGGTGAGGTCTATTCCGCTTAGATCCATCCTGTATCAACAGAGAATGATCAGAAGATCATGACACTACACGATAAATATTACATTATACAAAAATTAATTATGAAATATCCCATTCATTAAAAAAAAATAAAAACATGATTTTGACATACATACTCTTGGAAGATTCAAATGGTCATCGATTTTCAACCCTGACAGACGGTATTAAATAGTGAATAAATGTGATAGTGAAGACCCATTTAAAAAAGGAACCGTCCCACTCATTATATCTTATTTTCCAAAGTATATCATCTCCGATATTAAAATTCCCAATAAAAAAATCTCTGGAAAATAAAATCCTGTTATAAATATCAGACATCGACATTTTTATTTGGTGTCAAAACATTCATATTTGAAAAATTATGATATGTGCTTCTTCCGATATCCGCTATTTTAATCATGTATGGTTTTTCCCACGCCTTAATACGTCACTCATTTGATTTTTCAAACGAATCATATTAGTCGAATGGTCCTTTAAACATACTATTTAGAAATTGCTAAAATTAATTGTGATGTGTAGTATTATTTTATAATATTATTAAAATATAATATATTATTAATTAAATTTAATTAAAATTTAATTAATTAAAATGATTAATATGTGAATAATTAAACTAAACATGTTAATTAATTGTTTATTAATTTAATTATATTGAATTTTAATTAAGATAAATAAATTGATAAATCTATAATATATATATATATACAGTGGGATCGGCAACTAGGGCAGCCTCGCGACTCGCGTTACACGGGATCAATTCTGACCACTACCACTATACCCACTGGGAACATGCACCCACCCCTCTCCACATGCTCTGTTTTAGTCCGGGGGATTTGAACTTGTGAACTCCTGTACGGGCTCGCCTTACAAATGAACTTCACCGCATTTTGATTACCAACTCGCCTACCCCCATGGGGCTTGATTAATCTATAATTAATTTAATTAATTATTTATATTTAATTGAGTAACTGTTAATTAGAATTAATGTATTTAATCTAAAATTATAAGTTTTAATTAAAATTTCCTATTTTTTTGGCCCACACATCAATTTTTCCAGCATACTTGCATTTTTGACACATAAACTTTTAAAGAACATAAGTTGAGTTTTACTAATGCAAATGAGGCCCATGATGGCTCATTAGATAGAAACAAGCATGGATATTATTTATGAAGTAGTTGAATAATTAAATTAGGTCACTAAATGAGTCTAAAATTTAATAGAAAATTAAACTCCAAATTTATAGCCAAAATTAAATTTCTGAGTTTAAATTTTTGCATTTTCATTTGATCATAGACTCTCTTGAGTGAAGATACATTCGACTATGTTCTCTTTGAATAATAAGATCTTTAAAAGGATCAATGAAAAGCTCATATTTTCTTTTATTTATTTATTTAATTGAGTTTTGATTGGAGATATTTTGTTTTCCATATTTTGTATTTTTTATTTTAATTTAATTTTAATTGGTTTTTGACAGGAGAACAATTGACAAGATGATGAAGGGAAGGTTTAAATAAATGGAAAACAAGAAGGAAAAAATAATTTGAACCAATGAAAATTGTTTCAGAATATTTGTTCTTTAACAACTCTCCTATTTGCAATTCTTTTTGTAATTACAAATAATTGTTTGTAGAATGGAATTCAGGGGGCCTATGCTCCATAACCAAAGAATATGATAGCATTATTATTTAAGAGATTATAGTTGTAGGTAGGAGGAAAAATTTAGATCAAAGGTTAGGGGAAAACTCTGTGATTTATGCTTGTCGTGCATGTGCACTACTATACTGTATTGTGAGGTGAATTGTGGAGAGAGAGAATTTTTGGTTATGATAGAGAACCTATTTGGAAATATTGTTGGAAATTTCTCCAAGGAGTTGAAGTTTCTCAAGGAATGCAGACTTGTAATGAGATTTTTGTATGATTTAATAAACGTTCATTTCGTACGCACTATTGTTCTAGATGTAAGCTTTCCATAATTTCTTTAATTGGTTTTATTTTTTTTGTTCTAAATATTTAATGGATTTTGATATTGAAAACATATTTCTTATCAATAGTTTTATGCTATTGAAGTTCCATAGGAGCTATCTCTGAGGAGTAGAAAAAAGTTAAAAATAATATGAATTCACTGAGATCAAAATATGTTGAGAAGTAACTATTTATTGTTCAATTACATTTCTATTTTTGTTTCTCTTTCATTAATTAATTGAAATACTTCTCTAATTGGTGAAAATTATATAATATATTCAAGCATATAAACAATCCTCTTCTCCTACTTAGTTTTTCCATTTGTTCTTGAGTTGAGATAGGGTTATCATTTTCCCAATTTTATGTAGGATTAGTTTCATTTTCATTTTAGATTAAATTTTCATTCAGTTTTAATTTATAAATTTTACAAGCCCCCTCATATAGGGGTAGAACTTAGTTTTTGGCTTGGTTGAACCCTAGATCAGGTTAAGGATCACTCTCTTTCCTGGATTCAGAAAGAGGCATGATATGATTTCTCTTGTCTATTGGTAAGTAAAAGACATACTTTAATCCAAAAAAGATAGAGAGAAGGTAAATAGACCTATTTTAAACATTTTGAACCACCATTCCAAACATAAAATGAGTTGCTTTAAGTTACCAACCTGTCGGATTTCCCCTAATGTTGAGGAAGACATTTTGAGCCTAAAACATTACCACACTAAAAAAATATGAGGACAACTTTATAGAAAATGGGTTGACATCACAATGACACATTTATGTCTAGATCTCATCATGTTCATACCCCTAAGAACATTAGTACTAGTAATTAAATAGTGAAGGCACATTATTAGAGTTAGGAAGTTAGAACAACTATAATGTTAATCTAATATGAAAGGAGGGAGATGAATTAGGGAAAAAAATAAAAAAAATGTAATTGAAGTTGGGTACCTAACAAATGGTATCAAAGATCCGTAACACTAGTAGAATAAGGGACCATTATAGGAAGGTGGAATAAGCATTGTGTAACTTATATATATAAAAAAATAGAATTTTATGTTTCAAGACTAAATTTTAATTTTATGTCATTTGAAGGTGCAACGGAGAAATGGTGGAGGAGGCTCCCACCACCACGGGAAGTGAAGACCTATATTTTGAATTAGGAGAGGGGGCTAAACCAAAAAATTACCAATTCATGGGCATCATGAGAAATTTTCAGCATGAACTGGCATATTTGAGGAGCATCAACACACATTTGTTAAAGGCTAACGATGAATATGAAAGAGTGATTAGAGGGCTGACTGAAAAGTATAGTGATAAAAAAGTGGAACCTCAAATAGTAAAATTATCTAAACATGGGACAAAATTAGAGAAATTTGAGAGTGTGGTTGGTTCTATAGAAAATTTATCAGTGGTTTGAAGAAAAAGAAACAAGCATAATTGCAATGGAAATTCAAGAAGATTCAACTCCCTACTTTTGTTGGAGAGAAGGAGGAGGATGCAGAGGAATGGTTACTAAATATAAATAAATATTTTCAAGTCTATGAATATGAGAGAAAGTTAAAGGCCATATTTTCCATTTACTAGCGGTAAAGCTACTCTCTAGTGGGAGGAAACCAAAATTGTGCATTTACTAGAGGTAACAACAATAACTTGGGAGGAGTTCCAGAAGAAGTTCAAAGAGAGATATATAAGTGAACATTATTATGATTAATGGGAAAAACAGTTTCATGAATTAAGGTTGCACCAACTTATGATGCGTGAATTTTTGGAAAAGTTCATAAATCTCTTGTAGTGTGTAGCTTATATTAAAGAGGAAAAAGCCAAGGTGCAACTATTTGTGAAATTCTTTCCTACTATGTATAAGGAGAAGATTGAGGTTATCAATCCAAAGATGATGGATGAGGTTGTAAGGAAATACAGGTTATGTTATCGAGAGTTCATAAATAAGGGAGAAAACTCTAACTTTTGGGAAAACAAGCACAAAAAGAAAACTGTAATGGCAGAAAAGTGACAAAACCCAGTTATTAAAATTTGTTTTTAAAGGACCTGCACAATCTCGAGTTGGGTCAAAACCCATGAACCTAGACAGAAAAAAAAAAATAGTGGGGGTAAGAAAAAGGAGATGCTAAAGTGTTGGGGATGTGGTGAACCTCATATGTTGAGGTATTTCTCACATAATCCCTGATATTTTCAGAACATTCAAGATGTTTTGGAAGCCACTGCTATGAATGAAATTGCTAGAAACATTCCCATAATAAGAACCATCTAGGAGGATAGACAAGTAGAACATCAATAAAATTTGATTGAGGTCGAAGGTATTCTCTACAGCTGATCTATTTATATTTTAACTGATCCAGGAGCTATTTTATGTTACATTGGGCCACAATTGGTACGAAACTGTGAACTTAAGGCTACAAAATATAAAACTGCATGGCTTTTATAGTTAGCAACTACTACCAGGAGAAAGGAAACAAATCAAGTAATGCAATGGCGTCTTAGTTAAATGGTTATTCTAAAACAATGAATTTGAATGTACATCCCCTAGGATAGAATTAAATAATTAAAAAAAATGACGTGCATAAATCAATAACGATAGACTTAAATAATTTAAGGAATACCAAAAGCCATGTCTTTCAGACAAATTTATGTTATACAAATGAAAAAGTGTGCGAATAAAGGGTGGCAATTATATCTATTACAGGTAGAAGCAGGAAATAAACAAGGAGAGGAGCCAAGCTTAGATAAATTACTCATTATTAAAGACTTCCAGGATGTGTTCCCAAAGGATATTCCGAGTCTGCCAGCTCACATGGATATATATATATATATATTTCTATTGATTTGGTACCCGATGCAACCCTAGTGTCTAGAGCACATAAATCGATGAGCCCGCCTGATTTATTAGATTTGAAAATGCATCTTCAAGAGCTATTAGATAAAGGATATATTAGGCCTAATGTGATAACATGGGGGGAACCTGAATTATTTGTCAGGAAAAAATATGGCATATTAAAAATGTGCATCGATTACCAATAGTTGAATAACTTAACAATAAAAAATAAGTATTCGTTGTCACGTTTCGATGACATGTTTAACCAAGTAAGGGGGGTGATGGTTTTTTCAAAAATTGATTTGAGAACAACATATTGTCAATTAAGGATAATGAGTGAAGATGTTCATAAAATAGCATCTAGGACTAGATATGGACACTAGGAGTTTGTAGTTTTACCATTTGGTCTTACTAAGGCTCCAACAACCTTCATGTGCTTGATGAACAATATACTCAACAGATATTTGGATAAAATTTTGATGGTATTTATCGATAAAATACTGAGATATTCAATAAATGAGGAAGAACATAAATAACACTTAAAATTGGTGCTACAAACTTTAAGCGAAAACCAATTATATTCCAAATTCAACAAATGTGAGTTCTATAAAATGAGAATAAAGTATTTGGTTCACGTCATTTCCAAGGAAGAATTAGCAGTTGGCACAGAAATGGTTAAATCCATGGTTAATTAGCTCATACCCAGAGATGTGTATGTCATTCGATCCTTTATGGTATTTCTAGGATATAATCTCAAATTTATAAAGGGATTTTCTAGAATAGCATATCCTATCAAAACTTTATATAAAAAGGGGTAAAGTTTGAATGGACTTCAGAGTGTTAGAATATATTTGACAAGCTGAAACATTTACTTACCACGACACCCATCTTAAAACTTGTTGATCTAAATAAAGAGTTCATAGTTTGCACAGATTCTTGTATGTAAGGGCTAAGAGGATTTTTATTGCAATACAATTCTCTAATAGCCTATGAGTTGAGAAAGTTAAAAACTCATGAAAGTAATTATGTCATGTATGATTTAGAGTTAGTTGTGGTCATATAAGCCTTAAAAGTGTGGAGGAATTATTTTTTAGGGAGACAATTCACCTTGGTAACTAATCATATCAGCCTGAAATATTTGTTTAGCCAATCATATCTGAATGCTAGATAAGCTAGGTGGATGGAATTTCTTATTGAGTTTCAGTTCGACATAAAACACATAAAGGGGAAAGAAAACAAGATAGTAGATGCATTGAGTAGGAATGCTTATAATCTAATGGAAGTTTCAGTTAGAAATGTTTACATAGATTTCATAGAGAATATTAAAAACTCCATGAACAGTGATCCAAAATATTTGGAAATTCAACAAAAATTACAGCAAACTAATATTCCTGGTTACACAAAAAATTATAAAAAAATGTTGATTTGAAAAAAAAGAATATATATTCCCAATGTAAATGCTTGGAAACAATTGGTATTTGATGAATATCATAGGAAACCTTATGCAGGACATCCAGGATATGAAAATATGGTCACAACCTTGTGGACAAAGATGCCAAATTCACCTAAAAAAATTTTAAATATTTTTTTGGGGGTAGGGGAACTAAACTAAATTTCATCACTGCATACCATCCTTAAACAAATTGACAAATTGAGAGAAGAAACTGGATTTTAGAGGACATTCTTAGAATTTATTTCATGGACAAACCTATAAAATGGGAAGAATTTCTACATTTAGTTGAGTTTTACTACAATAAAATTTATCAAACGTCGATAAAAATGAGCCCTTTTGAAGCCCTGTATGGAAACAATTGTTATACGCCACTCAGTTGGAATCAACCAGATGATAAATTAATTCTTAGGCCAAATACATTGTAGGAAAAAAAACACACAATCTGATGAATTCAACAAAATATTAAAACATTACAATACTGGCATAAAAGTTATGCAGATAGAAAAACAACACAAAAGGAGCTCAAAATTGGAGATCATGTATACTTGACAGTTAAACACAGAAAAAACACATTAAGAATGGGAACTTGTCCAAAACTAACACCATGATTTTGTGGGCCATTTGAAATTTTAGACTGAGTAGGACCTGTTGCATATTAGTTAGCACTACCCAGTCACATTAAAGTTCATAATGTTTTCATGTGTCTTTTCTTAATAAATATGAACATGATTAATCTCAGATTATTGACTAGAAATTTCTACAGGTGAAACCCGAAGGAGACCTTCTCGCTGAACGTATTTTTACCCTTGACAGGAAAGAGATCTGGCTCGAAAATCACGTTGTCTTTCGGGTTAAATTGCAAAGGAATTCACTTACTTCTGAAGAGGCCATGTGGGAGTGGGAAGAAGAAATTCAAAAAAAATTATCCAACTTTGTTCCAGAGGGAAATAGCAGATGAAAAAATACCAGGGACATTGTAGAATAAAAGGGTGGAACAATCTAATATCTCTCCATAATCTAATGTTGATTGTTATTATTTGAAAACTAAGTATGTAAAGTGAATGGAAGAAAATTCATAAATTACATTGATATATTTTGTGAATGAATACACTTTATTAACAAATAATTGAAACAACCATATTGGGGGAATGACACAGTTAGATTTGAGATGGCTTCCAAAAATAACTATTCCATGAGGAAATTCTTGACTAATATTCTGGATAACATTTAATGGAGGGAGACAAAATTTGTTAAATCACTTAGTTGGGGAAAGATGCTAAGCTTTGACAATATTAAGAAATCATACGAGAGTAAAGCTATCTTTTAAGAAAAAAATAATCCTAGGCCACTATTTGTCGAGGACCACAAAAGAAGGATGCCACTAATAGAAATGTCTAGTATGGAAGGAAGGTATGAAATACCTAGGAGAGAAATCAACAAGGGTTGTCTATCTCTTGGCAAGTATTTTCAGCTTGGGGGGAACTAGAGGTGTAGTATATTCCCCAAGTTTGGAATGTTATTATGTTAGTAGTAAGATATATCTGCATGCAAATAAATTTGAAATATCCTTGAAATATTTAAGTGTTTTGGTTACTTATTTATTTTATTTGATCTATGCAAGTTATTAGGCATTTACAAGTTCTGTTAATAGTCAGATATATGCGAAGATAGTGAGATCCATTTGATATATATAGATATCAAGATTATTTATGTGAAATATTCCATATGTATTTTATACGAATTCTTTCATGAATGATGCTATTTAATCTCCTTATACTATTTTTCATGCATGGGGTTTTCACATTGCAAATAATTATGTAACTAGTAATTTGGGGGAATGAGATAGAATCTGTTATGAATTATCTTATCGTTACAATTTATTAGAGGAAATGCACTAGGTATATAGTGGAATGATATCATTTCGGTTGTGTCTAAGAAATTATTAGAGCTTTATATTATAATATAGGAAATTATGGGTATCGAATTTCTTAGTCCATTATGGAGTAATGAATATACTGTAAATAGATACCTAGGGTCAAAATGTTATGTAGTAGAATAATTAATTTAGTTACGAAGTCATGTAACTCATAAGGAAGTATAAATACCATAAGAAATCAATATATTAAATGGAATCATTTTGGTGCTTAGTGGGTTCGACCAAAAGCTCAACATGAGGCATAAGAAGACTAAAATCAATAGTCAAAGTATCTCACAACCACATCTGGTTTGAGATCTGCATGTATAAATTCCCGTAAAGGCCATGCTAAATTATATTCTGATGAGAATTCCATACCTGTGCTTATATGGAAAGAAACTTGATTACTGAAAACGAAAATAGTTATCATAAAAAATGTTGGAATTTCTGAACACACAGAGGTAAAATAAAATTCCTCTTTCACAACACAAAGATTAAAAAAAAAATTGCAGACAAAGAGATGGATTATAACACTATTTAGTTAAACAAACTATAAGTTGTTACAAAATGAAATTCCTTAGAAGTTTGGTGTTCTGGATTTACGAAATGAAAAACTTCTTTCAACTGCTACAATACATAGTGCTTCAATAAAAAGAAAATCTCCTCTTTGTCTTTCTATTTCTGTTCACTGCTACGCACACAATGCTCTATGTTTTTTTTCCTTTCCATCACTCCTACACACACAGTTTTGCACTCTTACTGCTCTCGGCAAAAAAAATTACACAATTTTTTTCAACCTTCGGGCTCTCTCTCTTACATTTCACAATGCACACGGCATATGAATATCTATAAATTCAACATTACAATATGTATATATATTAAAATATATATAATTGAAGTTTAAAACAAACAAATAAAGCATATATGCCACGAAAACTAAAAATAAATCAAAAACATTAAACAAACATTATGTGGGGTTGAAACATTATGCAAGAGCCAATTTATCCCCCCCCCCCCGAAAACGATTTGATTGGTCTAGAGGAAGGTGGCGTCACCTCCTCTGATGGGTCATCACTCCTCTTTGTAACTGAAATTTTTTGCACCACAGAATGGAAGTTTTTGTGCGTTAAATATGGTTGGAGGAAGATTCAATGCAGTTGGTGAACGTTTAAGTGCAGAGGAGACTGTGGTTGCGTGAAGATCAGAAACTAGAGATTGTTGCCACTGCTTCTGTCCTTTACCTCTCCCATCAGTGTTTAATCTCGTCGTCCTGCCTCTGTGTCGCAGTTGGAATTAAATTCCAACACTCCCCCTTAATTACAATTTCTCTTCTCTTGCATACCCAGGCATTTCCTGAGATAGTTAAAACTTTTCTGCATTAATGGTTTTGTTAAAATATGAACAAACTATTCGTCTGTCCTGCAATGCTGCAGACCAATCTCAGCATTATTAACCAATTCTCTTATAAAATTAAATTTTTCATCAATATTCTTTGTTCTCTTATGGAAGACATAATTATTTCATAAAGCTATCACAATAAATTGTTGTTCCTTTGTCCTATTCATGACATAAATCTCTGAGCATTCTTCTCATTCATACTGCTTGCCATGTTGTTGTAGTTGCTTCCACATATTCTACCTATGTTTTTTATAAAGCAACTATAGGTTGCCTCTTGGAAGCCCATGAAATGGCTCTCGATGCCAAATGAAACACATATCTAGATGTGCTCTTCTTGTCATCTACACTTCCATCCCAATCACTGTCAGTATAACCAATCAATTTCAAATTTTCAGATGAGAAGTATAAAATATCGTTCCATTCACATACCTTAGAATCCTCTTGAGTGTCTGCCAATGAGTCTCTTTTGTTGTCTCCATGAATATGGAAATTAAACTTACAACATGCATAATATCCAGCCTATTTGCAGTCAAATACATAAGGCTGCCAACTATGCTCTTATGCAAAATTGGATCAAAATCCTTGCTGATGTCTTCTTTGCTGAATTTTAACCCCATGAGAGTTGGAGTTACAGTTGCCTTGTTGTTCTGCATGTTGAATCTTTTCACACTTCTTCAACATATTTTTCTTGGGAGATAAAAATCCCATTTTCATTTTTCTCTACTTCTTTTCTGTTACTGACCTATAAATATAGGATTCATAATTTTGACTTGACTTAAGGTAATCTTATAAATATGTACATACTTTGCCTTCTGCAAGTTGTATTCCCATATTTTGTAAAAAATCAAAAAATCAAAAAATCAAAAAGAGGGTAAAAAGTCTTAAAAGAAAAATCAAAGGACTTAGAAAAAAGAATAGACCCCAAAGAAAAAATGAATAAAACATGAAAGTGTGCAAGTCTAAATTCCACTACTTTTACCTTTTGCAAGTTTATTATGGCAGAGTGTCAATAAATGCCATAACCCATGACGAGTTAAACTGTTTGATCTTGACTTGTCATGTTTCAATTTCACTTGTTGTAGATAGAGAATAAAGAATTGTCATACAGTTTAATCATGACAATTCAGTAGTTAGGAAGAGGATAAGTGAATCCAACAGTTTAATCTGGATTCATGGATTAAATAAGTGTATAATTAGATAGTTTTATTGCTTTCAGAAAGAATAAATGATGTAAAGGTTGTTAGCTCAAATGCACCTAATCAAAATGGAAGAAAAAATGATAGCAGTTAAAATTAGGTAGGTAGAAGAAGGTGAGAAGCATCATTTTAAATATTATTCACTAGGGTTGCAAATAACTAACTTCCCTTCCCCATAGCCATTTATCATTCTAAACTATCAGTTAGAAAGGCTCAAGGCATTTCCTTGACTTCTGTTGGGACCAGACCCAAGGCTCTATGGCTAACTAGTTGAAAATGGTAAATTGTTATATTAATCCCAAAAATTACATCATTTTCCATTCATGCATTCATTTCGATGAAAAATCATAAGTAAAAACCTATTTTTTACTTAATGATGCTCTAATCCCCATTTGGTTAACTTCCTACATCTTATGAATTATGAAACCCTCAAAATAACATTTTATCCTAAGTAGAAGTGATGAAATTATCATAAATGCAAATTTTGCTTTGATCTTCGCTTTTCTTGATTATAATGGTATGTTTTGAGTATTCACTTTTCCCTTTTCATATTAACACCTAACATATTTAATAATTCCCTAGAAAAATAACCTTCTCCTATTTAATATAATTCCCTTTTTATTAAATAGCCCCAAAAAACCCATTATTATAACTTTAGCCAAAGTTTATTATCCCCAAATGTTTTAATAATACCCAAAATAAACCCCCTTTGGCTAAAAATATCATTATTCAGATATCCCACCCTCTATGGTTATTAAATCGATTTGATTTAATTAACTATATAATAAAATATAAAGAAATATTTAAACATGTTTATATGTGTTTAGAACAAAAAATATAAAATCTGAAGTTTAATTTAAGCTAAAAATTCAAAGAAATCATATTCCCCTATTTATATTCCCCTTTCCTGATTACCTAACCCAAGGTTAAAACCTTAAATCTATCCTTTTCCTGACATATACCCCTTTTACCAAAGCCCTAACCTTAGTTAAAAATCCCTCATCACCTTCGTATTTAATATCGACCATCTGATCTCCTCATCCCATTGATCCAACAGTTCTCATGAACGCGATGAATAATCCCCAGCCCCTTATCTTTCCCCCATCGCATTGAGTATTAGTCGTCCGATCTTCAAGCATCCCTCTACTATAACGGTCCACATCTAACCTGATAACATATACCCCCGACCCCACAACTCTTTGTCGGGTTAAACTTCAACTATAGATCTTCACTCACCAGATCTATGGCTAATATTTAAAGCCTCGACCCCACTACATTTACCCCACAGCTTTCAATCAAATCTCGACCATTCGCTCCACTCCGCCACATCTGACGGCGCAGATCCCATATTGCATTTTTAAAAGTGATCGACCAAAGTTCCCAAAAAATTTTGCGAAAAAATTTGTTTTGTGAAACCGTCGCCCGCTACGTGTTCGAAATATATTGGATCACATTGCTAAATCTAGAAACAACTTGCTACTCAAAAGCAATGCAAAAACCATTACTAGTTTTCCTTTCAAATAAAAAACCGCTCCCGCCATGTCCACATAACCTGCAATCAATACTCACATGATTCATAAAAACTAAGGTTTTAACCTTAGTTCTTTATCATTTTCATACCTATGCTCCCTATTCCTCCGAGAATTAATTGCAGACACCATTGACAAGCTAAATTTGAACCAAGTTTCCATCCTAAGGTCATTTCCACTCTAAACAGTGATGACCAACGACTCCCAGTGCCTAATATCAAACCAATTCAACCACTTTGAAGATTGGTACCACCTGCAATCCTGTTTGACCGCAGAAATACCTGCTCGAAGGTATTTATCAGTAATCTGAGCCTGCAAATTTCAAATTTTTAAACAAAATCAAATTAATTTTGAAATTGAAAGACAAAAGTACTCATCTGAGAGTACTTAAACCTTGAAGAAATAGGGGAAACCCTGTCAAAATTTTCCCAAAATTGGTCGCTCCCTAATTAAGTATTTTAATCATCTAAAAAAATTGTAATTGATAAATTAGAACCGCCAAGAATAAATGAAGAAATCAAAAGGATTTTACAATTGTCTGAAAACTGTAAAGTGGGTGATTGGTATTTGTACAAAAATCACACTGAGATTAGAATATATGGTGCAATTTTGGCTCCATACAAATTACCAAAGTTTCTGACCACAAGGGTATTTTCTCTAAAATACATAAGGCATATTTTGAATGTAGATGCAGTAAATTTTATAGCATCTAAAAAGAAGGCACAATTCAAATTTAAAAGTCAAATTTTCTCTTTCATAGTTAACAGCAGAGATGCCTTGAAGGAAGTAACCAACAAACTATCAGGATTCAAGTTTCAGGAAAGTTTTTACTGGAACTATAACCCTCAGGGTATTCTGAGCAATCTCAGGGTCAAATGCAAATTGCCCTCATTCCTCCATGAATCTAAGCCACTAATTGAGAAATATTCCAATCAAATGGAATGTGTTTCAAACACTTTAATTGATGATGATCAGGAGAAGCAGACAGATAATTTGGACAGTACAGAGGTTGTTACAGTTAACAACCAGCAGAGATATCCAACAAAATACCAAGGAAAGAAGAAGGATATTTGGCCGAAACAATCATTGAAAACAAATTCAAAACAATCTACAACAAAAAGGCCAAAATGACTACTCTAGAAAAAGAAGGAGTCATAGATGTGGATGATACTAATGAGCAGCAAATAGATGATGAAGCCACCATGATTGTGAATGAGACACTAAGAGAAATTCAAAAAGAACAGGTATAAGCACAGGGTAAAGGCAAATATATGGTTGAAATGGAAATGGATATAGAAGCTCCCTCTTCTTCTAAAACAACTGAAGAAACTGATTCTGATATTCATAAAAGGTTCAACAAAATCAGGGAGAAGAATGAAGAAATCAAAAATGAAGTTTATTCTAAACTTTTGAAGGAAAAGCCAGGAGATAAGGACAGACTAGTAACAACATTTAATTACTCAGCCAACAAAATGATCATGTCTTTTCTCCAACCAATGGTAGCAGATCCAAAATTAGCCTCAGACTACAAAAAGACAGAATTTGCAGTAAATGTTGATATTGTTCATGAACTAGATCAAATAGAGTTCCATAGGAGTGCATCAGAAATGGTATATTCAAAGGTATTAAGGAAGAAAATGAGTGCTACCATGCTCCAAAATACTATATCCAACTTGCAAACTCAAATGAAGTTGGATAAAGCATCTTTACATGCCAAATATTTGAGAATAAAATCCTTAGAAGATTTGGTAATTGAAGCAGGAGTAGATCCTTCTAACACTGAAGTTGCTAGAAAATTGATAAGGCAGAAGAATGATGATATTTCAACCTTAAGAAAGAAACTTAAATCTCCACAGAGTGAGCACCCTCAGGCAAAATAAATCCTACAGGAAAAGACAGAGAAAGAAGAAACTATGCAACTTGTTTTGAAAATGACAGCCCAGATAAAAGAGATGGAAAACCAAATAGAATCTTTAATGCAAGAAAATGAAAGTTTGAAGAAAGCTCAACAATTTTCCATTCCTACAATTATTCCAACTGTAAGTACATTTGTTCCCTCAACATTGGCAGAACATTTGGCACTGAAAGGAGTATTGGCAACTGCAGTGTCAATTACTTCTAAAGAAATCTCTGCCACTTCTTCATCAACATCACAGGTAAATCCAACAGGAGAAACAACTGCCATAGTCAAGGCTATGGAATACATGTCCATAAAATATAAAGAAATAATCAACTTAAAAGGCACCATAAAAAATATTGAAACATCTAATAGAGATGTCTTAATCACTTCCAAAGGACATGAGAAAAGGGCCAACACATTGCAGGAACAAGTTAAGATTCTTCAACAACAAGTAAATCTTACTGAGCAGGTATCTTATATAAAAAATTACCTTTAGAACAACATCATCCAAGGCATACATTTACAATGTCCCTCAATTCAAATTATTTATGAGCAAAAAGAGTTACATAAAGCAGCATAGACATAAATACAGAAGAAAAAAGAAGAATTAGCTGACAAGCCTGTTCAAGCCTTGAAGCTTATCACATTTTTGAATAGCAAACACAGAGAGGAACTTGAAGAGTTAAAAATTCACGATAGAACTGAAAGTATACTCCAAATCAAAAAGGTCCTGAATAAAAGAAACATGATGAATAATTTGGAGGACAGGTGCAAAGATATGAACTTGGAAATCACAAGATTTTGAGCCAAATACACAGTATTATCAGAAGCAGGCTTACCGATATTCATGCATTGAATGAAAAGTTGATGCCACAAAAATATTATGATAGCAAAATCAGGGCATATGCCAAAGAGTAGGTCAACGAACCTTTACCTCAAGGGTCTCCTACTGGTAAAGTCATTTTGGAATATTTTGAAAAATTTTTCTTTTTTCGAAATGAGATCAAACATATTTTCATGGTTAAGCCCAATTTTGCAAAGTATACAAAGGTAGATGAAAGTTAGAGGAAGCTAAAGAGTATGAGAATTCCCAGTGCAGAACAATGGCAGGAATTCACTGATTTACTATGAAATTTTGCAGTCAAAGTATATCAAGATGAAAAATCAGTGATTGAATAGTATCAGTGGTCAAATTGTATCAGTAAAAACAAGATGTTACTGCTGGCTATTTTTAATTTATAGCAGTTAATAGTGAAATAAAGCAGAGTAAAAGAGTATCAGGGAAGAACATGAAATAGGAGGAGTACACTACAAGTCATCTTCCACAAGGTAATGTCCCAAGTGCCAGCAATACTTCTAGCTAAACAAAAAATCAGTTTGAGTAGATAAACTGTTCTATTTTTCTTCTAAAAGAGGACAGCTTGCCCATCTATTTTGCAGCTGTCCCTCTTCTTATGTAATAATTCCTATTTTTTCTTGAGATATTCTCTCAAACTTTTGAGATATTTTGTAAACAATTTATTTGTATAAATACTTCATCTTTCGAAGTATTTAGTGTGGAATAAAATTATCAAGACTATTATAGACTCTTTTGTTGAAACATTGGTATTTTATGTGAGTTACGTTGAAGTAGCAGGCTGGAAACTGAATCAAATGGACATCATAAATAATGATCCTCATGCTGATCAGATGAGTATTGTATCTTCCAATTTTCATTGTTTATTTCTTTAAGTTTCATTCATACATCTTGTGTTATTTTCTATCTTAAATGAATAACTAGGAAAGGTATTACAGAATCAGTGGAAAAAGCTCTCTGTTTTTACTAGTTTTCATGTTTATGTTTTCTGCTGATTTCTAGACTTTAGAATTCTTAATTTCTCTTTAGTCTCGTTTGACTTCAATTTCCCTCTTCCTTTTCTGTGATCTAAGCATTCTTAACTACCCTTAGTCCACATCATACCACTTCATCAAAATAGCCTTTTTTAAACCCTCTGAAGATCATTTATTTTTCCCTTAGTATATTTGTTCTTTTCACCTTAGTTTTCTAGTATTGTTCGCTATAAATTTGACTCCATTTCCCAATGGATAGGTATATCTTTCTACGGTTTCCTTTGTAGTCCTTTATTCCTACAAAAATTAAAAAAATCAAACCAAATTTTCCACTCATAGCTAGCCTAAAATCCATTACAAAACGAAGATAAATCTTAAGGAGAGATCCCTCTCCAGAAATCAGGAAGGCTAGATCCTGAAATCTAAAAGAGGTTCCTGGTTACCCCTAGTTTTCTTTAACTTTAAACCAAAATCCCACGACCGCAGAATTACTAGGGTGATAACATATTCCAAGAAAATATCTCAAAAAACCCAAATTAGTCATTTGACATTCACTCTTCATGACTGCTTCAAAATCAGTAATGAGAGAAACTTCATTGCTGATAAATATTAAATCATCTACATATAAAACAAAAATAAGAATCTTACCATAATTTTCTTTTATATAGAGTGTGGGTTCTCCATAACATTTCTCAAATCCATTTTCTGTCAGGTAAGCATCTATCCTGATGTACCATGCTCTCGGTGCTTGTTTCAGCCCATAAATAGCTTTTTTCAAATTGCATACTTTGTGCTTTTGGCCTTCAATCTCATATCTTGGACGTTGTTCAACATATAACTCTTCTTTCAACACTCCATTCAGGAATGAAAATTTCACATCCATTTGGTAAACCTTCCATTTGTGTTATGTTTTTATAGACAACACTCCTCTTACTATTTCCATCCTTACAACCGGTGCAAAGGTTTCTTCATAATCTCTTCCTGTGGCTGCTTGTAGCCTTTGACAACAAGTCTTTCTTTGTGCCTTTCAATCTTTCCTTCAACATTTCTCTTGATCTTATAGACCCATTTTACTCCAATGACTTCTTTACCTTTAGGGAGGTCCACTAATTCCCACGGATTACTCTTTTCTATTGCACCAATCTATTCGTTCATTGCTTCAATCCATTTTTATTCATTTACAGCTTCTTCAAAATGAATTGGGTCATCAACATGGCAATACAAATAAAATAAAGACTTCATACCAGCATTATCATTTACCTCTTCTTGTTCATAAAGCTCACTCAGATTTCTGAATCTCGGTCTTCTTGGTGTACTTGGAGTTTCACTTGAACTCAAGGGATTTCCAGTTCCCTGTGGTGTGCTTGAAGAAGCACTTCTTTGATTTCTCAAGGCTGTTCTATTTCCAGCTTGTGGTGGTGGAGGAGGAGCCACCAAGGAGGGATTATTTTCTGTTGTCCATTTCTCTTACTCTTCGTGTGACACACATGTCTTCAAATTCACTATTTTCTTTAAGCTTCCATCCCAAGCTTTTTCTTCAATAAAATACACATCTCTGCTGATTGTAACTTTCTTCGTGGATGGATTATAAGTTTGTATGCCTTCGACTCATCACTGTATCCAACAAAGATACACTTCTCCCCCTTGCCATCAAGCTTCTTTCTCAATTTATCTGGGACATGTGCATAAGCCACACATCCAAAAAAATTCATGTGAGTGACAAACTGCTTTGTTACACTCCATGCTTCTTGCGGAACTTTGTTCATGACAGCTTTGGTTGGGAATCTATTCAAGATATATGCTACACAATTGACATCTTCAGCCCAATACTCATTTGGAAAATGTTTTTCCTTCAACATACTTCTGACCATGTCCATGATGGTCCTATTCTTCCTTTCTACAACATCGTTTTGTTGAGGTGTGTACCTTGTGGTAAAATTCTTATGTATTCCATTCTCCCTACAAAAACGTAGGAACTCTTTGGAGATGTATTCTCCACCTCTGTCAGTTCTTAGCACTTTTATGTAGTGCCCACTCTACTTCTCAACAAGAGTTTTGAAGTGGTAAAATGTTCAAACACTTCACTTTTCTGTTTCAAGAAATACACCCATGTCTTTCTGGTGTAATCATCTATGAATGTCAAAACATATTTGCTGCCAGCTAAATATGGCATTTGCACTGGTCCACACAAATCTGAGTGGACACTCTCTAAGGGTATCTTTACCCTTATACTCTTCCCTGCTGGAAAGCTTTCTCTGTGTTGTTTGCCCAAGATGCAGCCTTCACAAAGGCTGTCCAGTTTCTCAATCAGTGGTAGTCCTTTTACCATTCCCTTTCTGTGCAACAAGTTCAGGCCTCTAAAATTGAGATGTCCAAATCTCAAGTGCCATAACCAATTTCCATCTTTTAGTTCCTCTTGAAAGACCTCTTGTGTTACAACTGCTACATTTCTTCTTTCCTTCAAGCATGTTTTAAGCTTGACAGGAAACATCCTATTGCTTGTCATCTTCACCTCTGCAATGACTTTCTTGCTTGGAGGTATGTCCATGATTGTGCACACATCATCTTTAAAGAATACATTGTAGCCCTTGTTTATGAGCTGTCCAATTATCAAATTATTACGTTTTAAGCCAGGTACATAATATACATCTGGCACAAACTTAGGTTCTCCTTTTCTTGTCAGGATACTTACTCTTCCTTTTCCCATGACGGAGACCTTACTATCTATCCCTGTTGTTACTTCAGATTTACATTTTCGTCGAGATTGGAAAACATTGCTACGTTTCTAGTCATGTGGTTACTACAACCTGAGTCTAAGAACCGTACATCAGATTTTCTATATTGTGCTACATTACATTTTAATAGCACATTCTTTTGGTTCTTTTATTCTTTTGTAAAATTAGCATTCTACCCATTATTCATGTCATTTTTCTTTTTCCTACATTCATTGGCATAGTGCCCATATTTCTTGCAATAATGACATTGGACTAAGGATTTATCATACCTTTGTCCACGATCTTGATGTTGGCTTGAGACTTCATTCTGGTTCTGATTGTTGCCCCTTCCACTCATTCTTGCAGGGCTATTTCTTCCTCTGTTTTGGCTTCTGCCTCTTCCTCGGTTGTTTGATCTTCCTTGGCCTCTGCTTCGACCAAAATACATTTGAGTCTTGAAAACTTGTTCCAATGAGGAATTTGTTCCTTTGTTCAAACTGTTTTCATGAGACATCAGGGATTTACTAAGCTCATCCACTATGAATAATGAGAGATCCTTTGTCTCTTCTATTGCCACTACTAGGGCATGAAATCTTGAGGGTAGAATTCTCAATATTTTCTCCACTATTCTTCTTTCTTCAAGTGTCTCTCCATGAAACCTTATCTGGGTAACCAACCCAATAACATGAGTGAATAATGAGCCTATAGTGTCATACTCTTTCATACAGAGAGTTTCAAGATCTCTCCTCAGCATTTGCAGCTTTGATGTCTTCACCTTCTCCATGCCTTGATAGGTTGTTTTGAGAATATCCCACGCCTCCTTAGAATTTTTTCCTGCTGCAATTCTTAGGAAAATAATCTCGTGCATTGATTGAAAGATATAGAAGAGGGCATTGGAGTCCTTCCTATTATCACTTAACAAGTCTCTTTATGCTGCTGTCAAAGTAGCCAGCACTGCTGGATCTACTAGTTCTGGGTAGCCATTCTCAACTAGCTCCCATATGTCCTATGAAGCAAACAGGGCTCTCATCATGATTGCCCAATATTCATGGTTCTTCCCATTAAACTGTGGAATTTGGGGATTCGTTAGGCAGGTGCTTGATGATGTCATCATAACTGCGCAAACACGTCACTTTTCTTGACTGTGTTTAAAAACAAACGAAACAATCAAACTCTTTTGACTGTGTATACAAATAGAAGCTTTCTCTCTTCTGGAGAAATTCTCTTCAACAACCTTCTTACAGCTTCTGTAGTGAAGAGTGATCTCTGCTTCGTTCACTGAGCACCTAGAATAGTTTTGATACCATGTTGGAATTTCTGAACAATTCCGAACACACAGAGGAAAAATAAAATTCCTCTTTTACAACACAAAGATTAAAAAAAATTGCAGATAGAGAGATAGATTATAATACTATTTCATTAAATAAACCAGAAGCTGTTACAAAATGAAACTCCTCAGAACTCACGTGTTGTGGATTTACAAAATGAAATACTTCTTTCAGCTGCTACAACGCACATCGCTTAAAAAAAAAGAACTTATCATCTCTATCTTTTTGTTTCTATTCACTGCTATGCACACAGTGCTCTCTGTATTTTTTTCCTTTTCCATCCTTACTACACACAGAGTTTTGCAGTCTTACTACTCTCGGCAAAAAAAAAATTACACACAGTCCTTTTTTCAGCCTTCAGGCTCTCTCTCATACATTTCACAATGCACACAGCATACGAATATCTATAAATTCAACATTACAATATGTTTATATATTATGAATATTTCATATTTATAATATATATATTAAAATATATATAACCTAAGTTTAAAACAAACAAATAAAGTATATACGGCACGAAAACTAAAAACTAAATCAAAAAAATTAAACAAACATTCTGTGGGGTTCAAACATTATGTAAGAGACAATTTATTCCCCTCCCCCAGGAAAAAAATTATTTGATTGGTCATCACTCCTCTTTGTAGCTCAGGCTTGCTGCCGTCATCCATTAAATGTGTTTCGAGGAAGATTCAATGCGGTTGGTGAAAGTTTAAGTGCGGAGGATACTGTGGTTGCGTGAAGATTAGAAACTGGAGATTGTTGCCACTGCTTTTTCACTTTACCTCTCCCATCATTGTTTAAGCTCGTCATCCTGCTTCTGCGTGGAAGTCGGAATTGAATTCTAACAAAAAAAATCATGCAGTTAATTAACATAATTACAACAGAGTATTTCATCGAGAATCACTCGGAAATAAATTTCTACACTTACAGTTAACTTCGTTAAAATATAGGTTTAGTAGGCTGGTAGGCTAGAGAACTCGATGCAATTGGATTATGAAGGCCATCCGTATATTACTTTTCTTATCTTCCTTTAATAAATTTTACATACAACAGAGAAGTTAATCGAGGGCAAGTAATGGGAATTAAAAAGTTCAATGGGGTCTGGAAGGGTTCAATATGAAAGTTACACTACATTTTAGGTAAATGATGGGATTAATACCAAAACAAAACAATTATAAGTTATCCAAATTAATCTGGGTTCAAAACAAATAAACACTTAGAGAATAAAATATAAGAGATACAATTTATAGCTATTACCTAGAATAATGTGATCTCCCTAATAAATAAATGGAAGAAATAAACTTGAGACGTTACCAGACACTAAACTACAACCTTATCCAAGAGAAGAAACCATGACGAAACATAATATACAATTGTAATGGAAAGAAAACAAATTATGGAGATATATAACATAATATGTATGATGAAAATAAGCACTGGAAAAACATAATTTAGTATTTGTGCACCCTTCATGGCACAAATAACTTAGTTTTTATAATACTGGTAAATCAGAGAATAAAATTCCCACCATATATCATTATAGATAAAAAAAAAGTATATACAGTACATAGTTCGGCCAATTACTTTCAAATATACTAACTGTAGCAAGTATGTCAGTTGACGAGTACAACACATAAGCTAGTATTGAGTTCCAAACTAGAATCTACTACCATGATAGAGAAAAGTTCATGATAGACAAGGACTCCATGATCATACTCAGAAAAATAGAACTGGCTTGGTAAGAAGAGTGTGGACATGAAGTGATGAAAACAGTTCTGAAATATGAACTCCCGGTAGATGCCAAGGTGGCTGAGAATCCACCTACCAATCACCCAAGAAATAAAAGTCAAAATTACAATGGATAATTTGAGAAAGAGCTTACTGGGAAAAAAAAATCCCAAACGAGAATAGAATTAGAATTGTTAGCTATGTGAAATGCCAAAGGAAAAATAAAACCTTGAAAGGCATCGAGTCATCCGATCTGCAAAATTTAGATAATGTAGTAGGGACTAAGTAAAAGCACACCAAGATCAGGGTATCAAGATTTTAGCGAACAAGACTTCGTGAATAGGTAGAAAAAAAAATAATATAAAAGAAAAATTAAAGAAAAAAATACCACAACAAATATGTTGAACAATACTCCTTTAACTAGGAGGGTATGGTGATGTCAAAGGCAATGCAGACTTGGGTTGCTTATGGAAAATACACCTCCCTTCGTCCACAAAGGGTTGCAAGTTTTTTTGCACCAGAGACTAAGGACCCACACAATTTTCTCAAGATTATAAAATACATTGGAGATAAATAATTATGTTCGTAAAACGTTTTTTTCACATACCTAAAAATACAAAGCTTTAGGGTCACAGGTCAAAACTGGTTCACCCAGAAAATCATGGAATTATCCCACTCGAAAAGCACATACATCCCTATTGAAACACTAGTTGAGGAGCGGTAAATCATTAGTCCATTAGTAAACCTAATCACCAATTAATTCATAAGGTAGGAATGAACAAATTAACATGCTGAAGAACGAAGAAATTACCTGATGAGTTTGAGGTCGGTGGTAGGTCATGAAGTTGAAATGGTTCCAGTAGCTAAACTCCAGAAAAAAGTTACACCGTTACTGTTGTAGGGACTAGAACCTTCCGTGGCATCACGTTGGATCCAAATGCGGAAATCACGAAGCAAAAAAATTATGGGAAAGGAATTTGCATTAGTGTTGGAGAGGCATCATCTCCACCTTCGATTAAGCAATGCCTCAATCCACGTTTGATGTGAGAAGCTCTAACAAGCTTGTAGGAGCATCACGTAGGCAGTATCGATGTGTCTACAATGGATTGGGCCACAATTCCCAAACCCAGGTTCTTTAATAAATATCCATAACATAATTTACAAATAGTAGGTAATAACCAAGAAAAATCCATCTAGGTTATGGAGCCACCATAACCATGTAAAGTTAGTACAGTTGAATACAGTTGGAGAATGTGCCCAAATATGATATAGTATAATTTTGTTAAGAATTAAAAACCCAACATAGCATGTATATATATGTCTATAATGTAATGTTATTACCACAATAGAAGACTATAAGGAGAAGAACCTTATACACAATGGGTTGACATCGCAATGAGACCTTCATGTCTACAACTCCTTATGTTAATACCCCTAACCACATCACTACTAGTAATTCAGTAGTTGAGGCACATTATTATACTTAGAAAGTTATAACAACTATAATTTTGATCTAATAGGCATGAAGGGAGATGAATTAGGAAAAAAATTGTAATTGAATCTAGGTACTTGACAGAATGAAAATGACAGTGTGACCAAGAGATAGAATGCAACTTGTCCAATGAAGGTAGTGTCATGTTGAATGTTGGATCACTCGTTATGTATGGTGAATACGATGTGTGTTCTAGAGGGTAAAATACATATAGTGTGAATCTAATAGTGATCATATCATCGACTAAGATAGATTAAGGAGATGGTTTGTGTATCGTGTGAGTGATATTGTTGTAGATTTGCGTAGGTAAAGGATGAAGTTGTTGACAACTAATATATGGTGTGAAGATCTGTGTTGAAGTTGTGACAAAAAAATATAACAAAAATATACCATTTAATCTATTATATAGATGTGATGGAAATTTTTGTCCCATATCTAATATGATTTCCATTTAAACTAAAATGTTTTGAATTAGATGTGTTTTCAATTTAAGTTGATTTTTTTTAAAAATTCGACATCATTTTCACTTAATCTAAAATGTTTTGAATGGTCTTTTAACTTTAATTATTTCCTATATTCAACTTTTTTAAATCTAAAACAAGGTGGATATATAAATAATTTAATTCATTGAAATTCAAGATATCAATGTTTAAAAATAGTGTAATTTTTTACTTATAAGATGTTTTTTTTGGTAAATTTAATTATCTTATTACAAGAAAGACATAATACATTAGATAGACCAATTACATTAAATATCATCTAATACATCTTTGGATTCAAATACTAGGGGGTATCACCATGGTTTTTCCTTCTTCCCCTTTCTCTTGAAGATATAAATAAATATCGGGGAAGTACCTCACACAGATAAGGATAAAACCATTTATTGATTTTCTTGAGAGATTTCCATGGCGTCCAAAACAACTAGATTTGACTTGTCTTTTTTTCTATAAAAATAGTCCAATTCATGATTCCATTTTTTCCCACAAATTGTAGGCAATGTTGAAGCTCAAGATCTATCACTCTCCATCAACAAAGGATTTTCCTCTGTTGAAGAAAATATTAGAACTACTAGGTGTTGACCTAGATCTTAATATGTTGAGTTTTTACTTCATGCTTTCTGCTTCTCGAAGCTATTATGTTGTTGGCCTCCTTAATTATTTACACCAGTGATTGGTTTTGGATCATGGAAACCATGGTTTTTTATATTCACCTACTGAGAGCTGGTAGTCCCTTTAGGAAAGGGAAACACATGTTGAAGGTGCCCTGGGTGTTGGAAAAACATACACCTTAAAATATTGTTTTCATAATTCAAAGGTTGGGAATACTCCTTATGTGCCCACTTGAGGAAACTTTTCTCTACAAACCTTCACTCATGTCAACTTCCACATATATGGGGATTAAACTCACAAAAATTTACCAATATTTCATTTTGTATCTTGATATAATGGCCTAACGATTCTTGAATGTCCTCTGAGATATCTAGCAAAATCCTTTGAAGGGGAAATTTCGGGAGCCTAACCCAAAATGGTATAGGAATGGACCTCATGGTAAGTGGATTGAACTCTGGAAATACTTGCTAGATTGAAAGACCTACCATGCCCCAAATTTAAGGACATTATTTACAAGATTTTAAGTAACATGCAAGTGACATTTAAATTATTTTACATGCATTTTAATTTTATTTATTTCATAATTTTCAATTTTTTATTCAACGGGGAGTTTGCGAATGAGTAAAGTTTTAGTAACCAAATTACACTTGTACTCTTAAATCATTATTATTTTGAAACTTATGTTTAGTCATTGTTATGATGAAAATATGTTATATATATTTATGGTTGATTAAAAGTATAGTTATATTCTCTCAAATTTTACGAAGTGGAGAGGTCCCTAATCAATTTACTTTTGTGAATAAAAGTATACACAATTTATTCCTAAAGTTTGTGTGAATTCAAAAGGACTCCCATTACCATGATTTTGGTAAGAAAATTATCTAAATATTTAACCTTATTTATCTTATTTATAGTTAAAAGGTAAATAATTGAATTCTACAAAATATGAGTGAAAGCTTCTTTCTAGTTCATCTTAATTAATTTTATTTCTTATAAGCTAAAAAAAATCAAACCATATATTTAATTATATTTGTTTTTAATTCTCACAATTAGTGTAATATGCTTCTTGTTCTGTGCATTATTCGCAATAAGCAAGAGACTATGTATTCATATGTGTAATATTTTTCCATGATAGGCTAACAAATGTTTGTGAATTGTGTAACACATTTTAGTATTTTTAATAAGAATAATTATTGACTTAAGAGGCCAGAAATTGTACTTAATATTGGAAAAAATCAGTTATGGTTATTTTTCATCTCTAAATCAAATATTCTACTATTTTAGTAGCCACTTCACCAAAAAGTGAACTTGGATTTCTTGGATTTCAATTGTAAGGGAAATTTCCTAAGCTTATTATAAGATATTTGACAATTTCACATGTGTTGAAAACATTGGAATGCCACACTAGCAAATAGAGTAGTTTGTTCCCAACTCGAATAAAGACATGTTCTTAATATTTCAAAAGATTCTTAGTAGAAGATTTGTCCCTATGGGTAATGGTGATAAAACTCCCTAACAATATATTGGAAGACCTTGACAAAGGATATCAAGATTGTATAATTAAAAATAAAAATAAAAAATAGATATAATAGCTGAATAAATTTTTAAAGTTAGTAAATCCATTATCATTAAAAATAAATAAAGAGAGAAAATCATCCTAGTATATATTGCTAATGCTAGGAAATCTATTTATTTCCTATTATGAATACTTCATAGAAATTTTTGACTGAATTTAATGTGTTAATTCTTTGTATATCAAAACTAAATAATTATTTCTCTGATGGGGTGAGAATCTCGAAGCACGTGGCAACTGGGTCCCATGATTGTTAATAGTTGGCGTGGTAGCGGAGGACTGGCCTCCCGACCCTTTCCTTTCATCGGTGTAGCAGGAGGTGTAATGTGAATCGTTATTGTGATCATGTTAACCCATGTCTCATCTGGACGAATGTGGATGGTGAAAGGTTAATGGGCGGGATGGCTATCCAGGAAAACATTTGCATTTGTGTCTCATTCTTGTATTGGGATCTTGGTTAGTATCTTGCACGTAAGCACGAGAGATGGTGGTGGGATTCTAGTGTTGGGTGGTGGCATCTGATATTCTCCTGCAACTCTTAGTGTCATTAATTCATCAGCTTTTTTCTCCAAAGGCACCCCGGGTTTTATTGTTCCTGCATTGTGTGGATGTTGGTAAATATATGAACTTATTATTTTGGTCTTCTATGGTTTTTAGTATGTGTGAGTAGCTGGTCCGTTGGAGGTACCCGTAAGTGCTATTGGGGGTTGGAGTGTTTCTGTTTCGGATTCTCCACTTTTGGTGCTTCGTCTACAAATTGGTGCGCCAAGTGGCTTTAGGGAGGTTCTTGGTGAGCAGTGGTGATAGAGGAGTCACCCTTCTTGAGTGCACGGTGTCGAAATATTGGTGTGGGTTGTGCTAGGCTTATTCGGGAGCATCAGCCTAGGGCATATTTCTCCCAACTTCTCCTTCTCAAGATGTTTTTGTTTTCGCCAGTGTTCTCAATTGGTTGCACAATGGCAGTTGGGTTGTTGCGCATGGCCTTTTGAGGAAGATTGAGGGTGAAGGGAGATTTAGTTCTTGGGTGTGGAGGTTTGGGAAAATTCTAGTGGATTGGACTCTTAAAACTATTAGGAAATTTGGATTTCATAGTCTGCGCAATATGAGAACTTCCTCACATCATGGGCACTCCTCCCTCTCAAGAAAACAAGGCTCTGCGGGTCTTAGGGACTAGGCGAGGTTGGCTCCTTCACGAGATATGTAAATGGTGGTAGCGGGGGCACATCAGGGTGGAAATTTTGATGGTCGCTCGTGGCTTGCAGGTGTTGGAACATGTGGCGGTCATGGTGGAAGAAAATAGGCCTCCCGTGGGGGTGGGCGTGTGAGGTTGCAACAATTAGAGTGTCAGGGTTGTGGGTGGCGAGGTGGAACAACTAAGCAGGGGGTGTTGGGGCGTGTAGCTCCTGACCCACAGGTAATTTAACATTTTTTTTTGGAAAACTGTCGGGAGCTAATTAAAACATTGATGGATCGGGTGGACGTAGTTGAACGGGTTCGACGAGAGCAGGATGTTGAGTTGGTGGCCACTTTTGATAGGATTCACTACTTTCAGTGCCAAGTTAGAGAGCCAGTGGTGGTTTTTTGGTGAGGTGAAAACCACCTTGAAAAAAAAGTGGAAAAGATAGAGACTTGGCTAGTGCACTTTGAAGGGCACGTCCAGTGCAACTTTCATCCTTCGCCCGCTCCAAGAACTTCCTTGCATAACCCAACTTCCATTATGTTGGATGAGTAGTACACCATTAGGTGGTTTTTATGTATTGTTTTTCTTTTAGATTCCGTGGCCCTCTCATTTACGGACGCTTTCCTTAGTCTCATTTTTGTATTTATGTTATTTGTTGCAAACGTTGGTCAACAAATCCGGTGAGAGTAAGAATACCTAATTTTTGCAATGCTAGATGTACATCTTTTTTACCATATGCCTAAACAAAATAAAAATAATCACTAATTTTGAAATAAGTTAATAAAAATATTTATAATTCTTATATTATTGAATGTAAGTAAATAGAGATATTATATTTGAAATGAGGCCATATGATATAGATTTTATTAATAATAAATATCATGTAGTAATCAAATTAATTTTTTTTAAGTAATGTTTTATTTCGCTGTAATTGAGCGAATGCTTTTGGATTTGTGATTTAATCTCTCACGTTGTCAATTTTCAATAACAGAGAAAAGATTAATTAATTATTTTTTTTAATTATTATTTTTATAATATATTTTCTTAAATAATAATTATTTAAGTATTTTTTTATTATTTTTATTTAATTATTACTATTATCCTGATAAAAAAATGTTTAAATAATATTTATTTATCTAATAATACCAAAATTTTAAAATCAAAGTTAGTGAAACATAAATTTTAACCTAAAATTTTAATTCTCTAAATGAATCGATCAAGTGAAGGGAGTTAATTATGATTTAGAATCCCTTGATTGGCTAACAGGCGTTGCAAGGAGTAATACGTGTGGAAAGACGTGGAGGGCGTACGCAAAAACCATCAAATCCACATCGATGACAATGCGAGTTGAGAATGGTGGGAAACTCCACCCACAAAACTTAATGGCGGTATTAATGATGAATGCCAAACAGCTAGGCACGTCAAGCGTGTTGTCAGAAATGTTTAGGGGAAAGAGCTGATGTGTGAGGTGGAAGCAGCATCTGAACATTCTCTCTACCATCTTTTGGTGTACGGTATTCAGTTGAGCGTAGAGCACCAGAAGGCAATTACGCATTCGGGGGAGAGCTCTGTCATTTTCAACGTGTCTTTTGCGAGTGTATGTATCAAATTCTCTTCTTACCTTTTCCATTAAGAATGTTTCTAGTTCTCTGTCCATGGTAAACAAGGTCCTCGTTATTTTGGATTACATGTTTCTTCTGCAATTTGTGGCTCCAGATAACTTGGTTTTTAAAAATGTCATCATTTTTAGCCTGGTTTCGGAAGAAGATTGGCAATTTTCCTTTATGCATTTCAGTGGTGGTGTTTTGGTTGGTATATTGGCCACATACCTTCTTCTGAAGGGGGCAATTTAGTGCTGCCTTCCCCATTTTGTGGTTGTCTCTGTTATTTTTGTCTATTCAAATTTATTTAGTGGCCATGCATGGTTGTACTTCTTTAATTTTTATCTTCCTATAGATGTTTTCACATGCTCTTTTAATCGTCCTGCATGGCATTGTAATGGCCTTGCATGTTGGTCTCTAGCTCTGGAGTGCTTCTCTTCCTTCTCGGGTACTCCTCTTTTTTTTGGCCTTTACATGTCATTAATTCCGGAGTCATCAATTTTTGGAAATTGAAACTATGGCCTATAAAGATTTTCCTGTGGGTGGTGAGTTGGTAAAGCTTAGCTGCAATGGTTCAATTTTAGAGTTTAAAAGAACATAGATAATCTAATAAAGGGTTTTTAAGAAATATTCTTAATTAATAATTAACAAATCTCTACAACCATAAACTCCAAAGTAAATTTAGTTAAAAATTAAACTAGTCTAGATCCATCTTAGCTTCGATCAAATTGCTTGAGATACAAACCTAGAATTATGATTTCAGAAACTTTGTCAAAAAATTATGCATATCCCCATAATTATCCAAAAGAAAAAAGAAAAAAAAACATCACATCATTATATAAGTTAAATTAAGTGGCTAATAAATGTATACTGATAACCATCAATCCTAATCAACATCAAAAACACCTATTTCATTTTACATTTCAAATTGCTAAAATTAAAAAAATTAACTAAATTATAAACTATTTAAAATATAATAATTATTATTATTATATATAACAATATTTTTAAGAATTAAAAAAAACACCTATTTTATTATGGAGATTATTAATGTTTAAGTAAACTTTATTACAATACAATACATTAATATCATGCACTATCATATAAAGAAAAAAAAACATAATTAATTTCAGCTTGTAATACTTATTTTATATTATAATATTTATTGATATAGCATTTTTTATTAAATTATTTTTTAAAATAAAAATTAATATTTCATTAAAATATACTGATAAAAATGTTATAAATATTTTATAAATTAAATATGTATCATTCATTTAATTATTATTATTAATTAAATCAAAATTATAAAAAGTATATTCTAATCCATATTTCTAATTATTATTAATAATTAAATTAAAATTATAAAATATCTATTTCCAAAATTTACAAAATTGATCATGCACTAGTTGCCTCTGGCCAACGGAAAAAAATATTTATTAAAAAAATAAAAAATTTATAACTTCACAGATAAATCCTACTTCAGAAAATATCTGGTCAACATTGGAAAGAGAGGAGTGAGAACAATGATTTGATTTGACTTCGATCTTAAGGCGAAAAAAATGTAAGTAAATTATATCGTAACCAGTTATAAATATGCACTTCCAGCACACTAATTTCGTGAAGTGGTCATTTCAATTATAATAGGCAAGGAATTTCAATTACAGTTATCCAGGAATTAGAAAAACTTCAATTACATAGAAATTGAATTTTAAAGAATTGTCCCATTTCCATGTTATTTCCTCCCTCCACATGAATATTCCAGTTTCATATTCTGCATCGCCATATGCCTCTTTCATCGAACACATTGATAAATAATCATAATCAGCGAATACGTTACAGATATCTAAAGATAACTTCGGTTGCAGTTATCCAGGAAAAATTCCAATTACAGATAAATTGAATTTTAAAGAACTGCATTGGTGTCCCATTTCCATGTTTCTTCCTCCACATGAATATCACACTTTCATATTCTTCATACCCATATCACTCTTTCGTCCAACATGTTGCTAAATAATGTCAATCATGCTCAAAAAATTTATTGGACCACATCAACCACTTATCTGTACGGCTTACAGTTACCATGAATATCTCATGGGTTCTTTCATCGTATGCAAACTGCTTTAAACCAAGGCCATTCCAAGTCCGGAAATCATCTCTACGTAAGTCAGGAACTCTGCTGCTCAGCAAGGACTCTCCAGTAAGGATGCAGTTAATATTGATCGTCAGTGAAACCGGTGAAAGGGAAATAGCCACACCGTCATTCTCTTGGATGTAACGGAACCACGAAATGTCTGGCAGATCTCTTAACGTGACGGAACGCACACCTTCAAGATTAAAAACCTGCACACTCAATGTGATCAAACCTCGAGGGTTCTGTATCTTATTGTTGTGGTTTTCTGCTCTGCATATGAACTTGCGTCTCTTGTCCAAACAGAATGACAAGCCGAATGGAGAAACAGGAATTGTTCTTAGCAATCGAGGGATCTGAGAGCTTATATCAATTATTTGTATCAACTCGGGATACGGAGGCTCGATAACTAATGTGTCACGCCCACAGAGAGTAATGCGGTCTGACCGGTTACCGCGGAGGGAGAATTGTTTTCTCAGTTGTCCATCTAATTTGCAATAGATTTTAATGTAACGTTCTACTTGTGGATACGCCCTCGATGTAACTTCATACAGAAGCATGTCTATCTTTCCTGGAAACCATAGAATGTGGCCACCAAATGGTATCGTAAAAAGCTGTGTATACTTGTACAATTCGAAAACTCTCCATACTCTTTCACGTGCAAGGCGAACCATAGCTCTAGAATTTGCAATGTCGAAATTCCAGGACACAACAGACTTTTCTGTAAGAACTTCGCTATCCGTCCCTGTATTTCGCCCAGATATTACAGATTCAATATCTGTGCTTATAATCCTTTTCAACCTTTGCACACGAACAACAGTTAACAAAGATTTGCTATTGCTGTTGTAACAAGCAAATTGGATTTCTCCATCCCAACGGTTCACTATCAGCTTCCCACGTTCATTCTTGCAAGGTGATATCTCTCCGATTCGTGTGAAGGGAATGAGATGGGTGCGGTTATAAATAACGCAAATAAACTGTTCCGCAACCACAAAGTCTGTAATCTGGCAATTTGTGATTCCCAGCTCCGCTAATTCAACATCACCAAACTTAAACTCACGAAAATGATAGTCTCTAAAAATATTTCCTCTACTTAGTTGAAGATTGCCTTTGTTGTCTATCTCTCGGCGCTGCAGGCGCTTGAAGAAACTATTCATATGAGTGGGATTCATTTTTTCTGCGACGCGGCAAAAAGTTTTAGCTTGATGTTTAAAAAGTTCCCACATATATTTTGTTTAAAAACTGGCTATATATGGTCTCCTTTTTAAACTCTAAAATTAAACTCACCCTTACAGTATACATTCACTCGCAATCATTCAACATTTTCTAAGTTAGAGGTTACCTAGTTTTTTTAAGATTCCACATAATCTCATCCTTAAGCCATACATTAAATGCAACTCATTATTAAACTATACATTCACTCACAATCATCTAAGTTAAAGGTTACTTCGACCTAAATCCAAGCGCCTTTCGTGGGAGGTTAAGTCAATTTAGAATGAAGTCTGTTACCCCTAATTAATAATTATGACAGTATAGTAATAATATTAATATTAGGGGTTGATTCCTAAACTCTTGGAATAATTATATATATATATATATATATATATATATATATATATATATAAGATTTATATATATTGTTAAAATTACATGGACATTATAGTGACGCGATATAGTGTTTAATAAAGTGATGTAACTTTTATGAGTAAAGATAGTTATTTGGATCTTGGGTGTTGTTCATAATAATAAATCCCTGTATCCGAGGTGCAAATATAGATGATCAGCAACATAATAATAAATCCCTGTATCCGAGGTGCAAATATAGATGATCTATGCTGAGGTAACTTGTATAGCTATAGAGTACATTTCATTATATGCGGGCACATTAACTAATTATAGAGTTTTACAGAGACACCTCGAGGAGACTAAAGAATCTAATTGGCTTTTCTTTGATTGAACTACAGATTCTTAGAGTCATGTGGTATATATCTCCTTTAACTGAGACGTTTATCAGAATAAAATGTGTCAGCTAACGGTTTAAGTTCTAAGTCTGGATTTTGTCGGGTAAGGTGACATTTTCGTTGCACATAACATGTTT
>JAXQQM020079938.1:0-167321 GCA_034641835.2 Pinus albicaulis | reverse complement strand
TATATCTAAGTAAAATAGGTGAGATACACTCACCACTAGGGTAACGACCACACTCTATCCTATTGACCTATTCAAATATGGGAGATCCACTTACCATGTGGGTAAGTTTCACTCTCTATCCTAATTTCTATTGATCCTTCCCACATTGACCCTCAAGATTCAAGTGATAGAACGCCTGCATTAAATCACTTGAGTAAGATACTACTTACCATAAATGATAAGGATCACACCCTATCTCAAGTCACCTCAACCCATTGACTATATGGGGAGTAACAATTATACCAAGCCTCGATTTTTCTTAGGATGCCAACTGGGGTATACTCTGTCAATTTCCATAATTTATTATAGGGGAAGATACCCAATTGTCATAAATTATAAGGACCAACAACATTCCCTAGAGTGATAATAAGAGAGATATAATTATCACAAAGTAAGGATCATAGCCTATCATATTTCCTAGATTTCCCTTAACCCCATGATCTCTCTAGCTGAATTCCTATCCATGTGAGATCAAATAAGAGGGAAGAGCATAGCTCAGTGTTCTTGATCAACCATGACCCCTTCATCGCATTAGTTCCTTCACTAATATTATGGTTGTTAGTCTTGGCCATAGTGCATGAGACCTAGAGAATACCGAGTCAGTCGTAAGCTCACAAGTTGTAGCTCAAGAATCCAATTGTCTTTCTCCTTATTACTCAAAGTATGATGGAGTCTCATTGCTCCTTTCTACACCATATCTGAGATATAGTGATGTATGATCTCAACGTACTTGGACCTATCATTGAACACATGATTATATGCATGTCAAGTCCCATAATATGTCACAGTATATCATAGTCATGCCAAACATATGCTGAAACAAAACTCTAAAAATATTTCTGAACCATATTGTCTTGCATCCATTCATGCTAGCAACAATGCAAACTTTCGCTCATATAAATCAATTTCTATGCCAAGAAATAAGGGTATACATAACATAACACTCATATGTTCTCTTCCAATAAATAAAATTCTTAGCATTAGAATGATCCACAAAGTTTCAAGTATCTGACAATATGTCTCAAATCATGAATGACTACATTGTCTTGGTATCCCAATACCATATTTTCAACATTCCAATGTACATATACAGGATTTATATGGCTCAAAGAGCATAATACAAATAAAGAATCCATAAAATCTTTTATTGAATATGAGGCTTTCTCTACCGCTTAGTGTAAATCATCATGGAAAGACTTTCAAATTATACTTCGCTTTACAAGGAAGTCCTCATCATCTCTATTACACTTATGATCTCAAGAAATGGATTATATTGGTTACAAGAGTCAACTCCCTCTCGCACTAACTGATGAGATTATTTTTATCTCATCATAAATAATTTTTCATCATATAAAACCAACTATTAAATAGATACCTCCAATTGTTAAGAGAATTCGGGGTCTACATCAAATTTCTATCATTCCAAGCCTATTAAATTCATAGGACTTGCTAGAGTCTGTATGGATCTTTTCTTAATATGCAATCAAGATTCTATTATTCATGCACCTTTTAGGTCTTAAGATAACTTAAAATATGTTCCTCCCTCTATAGAGGAAGATTACTTCATGTATATATTATAATAATGAATTTGGTAGCGGAAGCTAGGGTCTCATCTTAGTTTGAACCATATCATAGAAGCATAAAACACTGATGCATTTTAGTCATCAATAAGGGTCCTTGTATGAAGGAAATATCACTCTCAACATCATATCATATTGTTGTACTCAATCTAGTCCCTTTAAATATGAAACTTCTTTAATAATTATTAATTAAGGAGATTGAAACCTTTCCTTCGAGGCCTTAAGTGATTGTCAATTTTCAAGTTAGACTCTAATCATGGGATATTTCCACATCTTCCTCAATCTCAATATGGAAGACTTAGTCCTCGCATTCACTAGATATACTTGTAACCCCAGAATAAGAGTAAGAACAATAATGGAAAAATAAATAATCAAAATGAAAGTGTAACTGGCGAGGAGGTAGGATTTTCTTTAGCTTCTAGATGTAAGAGTGGGTCATTCATTTCATTGCACCAGATCCCTCTTGGTGTTAACCCTTCCTACAATATTCTCCATCTTGATGGTCCTTAAGATGGATCACACCCTCATCTAAGAAGTTAGTGGATCAAATAAAATATGCATGTAGGAAGAATCATTAATAATTTAAAATAATAAATCCAAAAGGATATTGAAATGAGTCTTAAAGGTACTTATCTTTAATGTATATTGAATGAGGCTCTGTTATGAAACCAACTCCAAAAATAGAAGAAGAGAGATATCAAAGCCTTAGAAATAAGCCACTTCGAGGGGGAAACCTCCAATACATTACATTAATGAACGATTCTTGGATGATACAAATGACCAAAACCTCCTTCTATATATAGAGTCCATGGGGCCATAATGTAATCCTAGTGGGCCACAATGTAATCCTAGCTGACCTAACAATAATAATTTAAGGGCACAATAATAACAAAATGGGGGTTACAAGGGTACAATAATAACAATAAGGGGGTTACACTAACAACAATAAGGGACTATACAAGTAATATAGGGACCTAACATGCCCCTCTCCTTCAAAAAAGTGTTGTCCTCAACGCTTGAGTAGCTCTGGGTGCTTCTGTATAAAATTCTCATCCTCCCATGTAGAATCTTCAGTGGGTAAGTTCTTCCACTTGATGAGATACTCTGAAATTGATCGATTTCGTAGTTGTCTAGTTCTTGTTTCCGTGACCGCTTCAGGTTCCAATATGATTTTTCCTTCCTCATCAAGTTCTGGAAATATTGTTTGAACTGGAAGATTTTCACCTATAACCTTCTTTAAGCATGAAACATGGAAAACTGGATGTACTCGCGAAGAAGCAGGAAGCTCCAATTTGTATGCCATCGTACCAATATTTTTCAAAACCTTGTAAGTACTGTAGTACTATGGTGATAATTTATTATCCTTCTTAGCTTGCTTGAGGGGCATTTGTTTATATGGTTGTAGCCATAAAAATACCAAGTCTCCCACATCAAAAATTCTCTCACTGCGATGTTGATATGGCTGTTATTTCATTCGATTTTGTGCCAAATTTAGGTTATCCTTTAACAGTTGGAGAACTTCTTGTTGATGCTCAATGTGATCCTCCACTACTTGAACCCTAGCATTTTCCCTTAAAGAAGATGTGATGGATGGTGGATGATATCCATAAAGTGCCATAAATGGGGTCATCTTTGCTATAGTATGGAAGGAAGTGTTATACCACCATTCAGTGAGAGGTAAGGACTTGACCCATTGTGTTTGCTTATTAGATAAAAAACAACGAAGATATCCTTGCAAACATTTATTCACTATCTCCGTTTGACCATTGGATTGAGTATGATAAGATGAGCTATCAGCTAGTTGAGTACCCAAACAAGAAAATAATTCCATCCAAAAAGTTCCTCTAAAAATGGGATTTCTATCACTTACAATAATCTTCAGGTTTCCATGTAGCTTTTGGATTGTTTCCATAAATTTAGTAGCAATTGTACTTGCTTTAAATGGATGAGATAATGCACAAAAGTGTGCATACTTGGTAAGTCTATCAACTACCACCATGATGACATTCCTTCCTTTGGACTTGGGTAAACCTGTGATAAAATCCATTTAAATCTCCTCCCAACATTGAATTGGAATGGATAAAGGTTGTAGAAGACACGGGGTCTTAATTGTCTCAACTTTATGTTGCTGGCAAACCAAACATTCTGCCACAAAATTTTTAATATTAGATTTAAGGCCATCCCAAAAAAATTATTTCTTCACCCTGTGGTAAATTTTTAAAAGTCTTGAGTGTCCTCCTAAAGGAGAATTATGCAATTCCAAAAGAATATTTTGTTTTAGTTGGGAATTATTGCAAATATATAAGCGATATTTGTACCATAAGGAATAATTTTTCCAACGAAATTTATCAGATGTACCAGGATCTTCCTGCAACTTTTGAATGAGAGTCCACACTTCTTCATCCTTCTTCCATTCATCCCTTTCTTCAGTTATCCATTCTGGTTGGATAATTAAAATGGCACAAAGCAATTCTTCCACCTCTTCATCCTTTCTTGAGAGTGCCTCTGCAACAACATGTAGCTTCCCTTTTTTGTTGATATAACCCAATATCTTTGTGACCCATTTTTGCTACTCTTCTGAAGATATTCTTTGTTCCAAAAAGTGTTTAAGAATATCATGATCAGTTTTTACCTTGAATTTTCTTCCCATTAAGTAATGTCTCCATTTCTTTAGTGCATGTAGTATTTCCAACATTTCCTTCTCATAAATGGCCTTTTGTAAATACTTTCCTTTGATTGAATGACTTTCAAAAGCAATGGTTCTTCCTTCTTGCATTAAAACAACACCAATTCCATTTCCCGAGGCATCACATTCCACAATAAAGGTTTTTGTGAAGTCTAGCATAGCTAATACTGGTGCCAGGCACATTGCCTCTTTAAGATGTTCAAAGGACGTAGTTGCTTCAGGAGTCCATGAAAATGCATCTTTCTTCAATAATGTTGCTAGAGGTGCTGCTATTCTCCCGTAATTCTTAACAAACTTGAGATAATACCCTGTTAACCCAATAAATTTGTGCAACTGCTTTATGGTTGTGGGGACTTTCCATTCCTTAATGGCTTTAATTTTGTTAGGGTCTACCTTAGCACCCTCATGAGATACAATATGTCCCAGATATTCCACCTCTTGTACTCCAAAGAAACATTTGGATGTTTTTGCATATAATTGTTTCTCCTCCAATAGTTTGAGCACCCTATCAACATGTTGAACGTGATCCTTCTAGGACTTGTTGTAGATTAGTATATCATCAAAAAATACTAGCACAAATTTTCTAAGGAAGGGTTTGAAAATGGAATTCATCAACCCTTGAAATGTAGAAGATGCATTGGTAAGGCCAAAAGTCATGACCAAAAATTCATAATGATCCTCATGAGTTCGAAATGTTGTTTTTGGAATATCTTCAGTCTTCATTCTAATTTGATGATATCCTTAACGAAGATCTAACTTGGTAAAATAAATTGCTCCATGTAATTCATCCAATAATTCATCAATCACGGGAATGAGAAATTTATCTTTACTAGTGAGCTTATTGAGCTCCCTATAATTCGGACACATGCGCCACGATCCATCTTTCTTGTGCACCAATACTACCAGAGCAGAGAAAGAACTTTGAGTAGGTTGAATTATACCATCCTCTAACATTTCTGTAATCATACGTTCAATTTTTCTCTTTTGGACATAAGGATATCTGTAAGGCTTGATGTTTGGAGGAACACTTCCTAGAATCAAATGAATAACATGATTATGATCATGAATAGGTGGGAGTCCTTTGGGAGTATCAAAAACCTTGGAATGATTGTCCAGGAATTTTTGGAGATCTAGAGAAATAGATGATTTTGATGTTGGAACTTCCAGTGAGCATAATTGTGCAACTACGCCCCATTTTTCTTTCTTTAGAAACTTTTTCATGACATTAGAGCTTATTATCTTTCCTCACTTCCTTGCAATACCCCGTAATTTTATTTCCTTTCCTTTCGAAAAAAATTTCAAGAAAAGTTATTGAAAATTAAAAACTACTGTCCCCAAAGATTATAACCATTGTACTCCTAGTACAACATCACCACCCCCCATTGGGATGGAAAGCATGGGACTATTCAATACATATTCCCCCATGGCTAGCTTGATATTATGGCATTTTCTAGAGCAATTTACAGTTTCTCCATTCACAACCATCACTTGACATTCTAGTGCTGGGTATAGGAAACAATTCAATTCCTTGGCTACCTTACAATGAATAAAATTATGGGTACTACCCGAATCAATCAACATTGTTACCTTTTTCTTCTTGATATGTCCTTCTATCTTGAGAGTTTGAGGAGTGGTAATTCTTTCCAATGCATTACATGATATGGTCGGACTCATTTCTTCTTCTTCTATGGTTTCTTCCTGGTCTATATCCTCCATGTTTGGATTTTCTTCTTCATTTTCTTCCTCCTCTTCACAATCTATGTAAAATAATTTATTCTCAACGCACTTATGACCTGTAGTGTATTTTCTATCGCAACTGTAGCAAAGCCCTTTTTCTCTTTTTTCTTTCAATTTTTGTGGCATCAACCTTATAGGTTATGGAAGTCTAGGAGTAGCAACACTTCCATCTTTATAGATGTGAGTAGTAGGCTTCTTTGTCGCCATAATTTTGCATTCAATTTTTCTTTCCAACCTGAATGCCTTCTCCAATGAATCAGGTTCCCAAACTCGAACTTCATGTTGGATGTTATCCTTTAAAGCCCCTATGAAGACATCAATCCTATGTTGCTTTGGAATATCAATTACCCTTATATTCAATTTTTGGAAGTGCTCAATGTTCTTTGGCACTGAACCCTTTTGTTTGATATTTATCAATTGGCTAAAGAAGGTGTTGCTCTTTGTATCCTCATAATGTGCTATCATTTCCTCCGTAAAAATTGACCAAGTGAAAAAAAATTTATGAGAGCAAATCCATCGATACCATACAAATTTATTTTGTTCTAAATATAAAGTTGCAATGCGTACCTTTTGTGTGTTTTTCACATTATTGAGATCAAAATATTGCTCCATCTATAGTATCCATGTTACGGGATCCCTGCCATCAAACTTCCTCATATCCATCTTTGGAATATGATGGTTCTTCCATCCAACATTGGAGTTTATGAAATCACGATTAACATTTATTTTTTTCTCATCATGAGTTTCCTCTACTATATTTTCGCCATTAGGAAACATTTCTTGTATCAACTTTTTCAAACCTTCCATGTCTGATTTTAGATCATTCTTCATGTTTTTCATGTTGTATTTCATTTTTTCTTCCATGTTGTCCATCTTAGCTTCCATGTCAGCTTCCATGGCATCCATCCTAGCTTCCACGCCTTTCTTCAAACCATCCATCTTCGCTTCCACACCTTTCTTCAAAAATTCCATTTCATTTTTTGTTGCTCTTTGCCAGAGAAAAATTTGGTGCACTTGCTCTTGTAATTTTTATAGATCATGTTGCAATTCTTCATCTTCATGACTCATAGTAGAGTACTATGAGGGATTAATGGGTGTTGACTTCTTTTTAGGAGGCATTTTAGAACCCAATACTGAAATATATGCTCAATAGGCCCTTGGAGTCACTTCAAACTGATTTTTTTACACAAGACTTATGCAATTTGGAAAAAAATACACACCTTTTTCTTGCTTTTGAGGAGCTTGATATTGAAACTGAATTATCTCCGTGATTTTGGATATTCAATATTTGAAATTTGGCCCTAAGGTAGTTCTCATAATCCTCTTTCGAATGCCACATGTTTGACCTGATTTGGATTCTTGAATACAAAGTTGTGTCCAATCTCCTACGATGACCTAATTATGAACTGGTTCAGTAGAGCGAACTTGTACGACTTGCCACCTGTCACTGTTTCCTTATTCAACTCTGAAATTGATATAAAAGACAAATTATTCCATGTGTTTGTGGCCACTTTTTACAGAATTCCAATCTGATGCTCAGAGAGAGAGTTATGAGGATTTTTCCACGATCACCTCTTTGAGATGAAATTTGAGAGCCTGGAAAATACCTAACTTCCACACACCATATCTATGAAAAAATTCCGAATGAAGATATTACATTTTTCTACGATGTTCCTCAGGATCTCAGCTTTGTGCTCTCCAAATTTCAGCTTTTGAACCTTCACAAAAAAAATGTTATAGCGAAAATCCCGCGATGACATGTTTAGGTTAAATTTAGGAGCCTGTAAAAGGTCATAACTTCCATAGACCGTATCTCCAAAAATATTGCAAACCAAGATCTAAAATTGTGTGATGATGTTCCTCAGGATTTCAGATTCGCACTCTAAAAATGTCAGCTTCTAAAACTTTGTAGAAAAAAATTTATAGTTGAAATTCCACGATGACCTGTTTGGAGCAGCGAAATCCTAGAATCCAAAGCTTTGATACCAAATGTTATGAAACCAGCTCCAGAAATAGAAGAAAAGAGAGATCAACACCTTATAAATCAGCCACTTCTAGGGTACAACCTCCAATACATTACATAAATGAACAATTCTTGGATGATGCAAATGACAAAACATCCTTTCTATATATAGGAGTCCATGGGGCCACAATGTAATCCTAGCTGACCTAATAATAATAATTGAAGGGCACAATATTAACAACATGGGGGTTAGAGGGGTACAACAATAATAATAAGGGGGTTACACTAACAATAATAAGGGACTATACTAGTAATATAGGGACTTAACAAGCTAAAAAATAGCTCTTGATCTTGTCACCCTCTTAGCCAAAATACACCCTTGTCCATCGATCATTATGATGGAATTATATTTTCAGCTGAGCCTCAAATTAATTTTCCTGATCAAGACTTCCTGAAGTATGGAACTGATGTGATGAAAAGGTATGTTAATAACTCATTGACAGTCGAACCCTCTCGGGAAATTATTGCCGAAAATCCTGAGATAGTATTTTTTGTTTCTTCTCTAGAAGCCTTGGTTATTAATTCTATTTAGAAGACTACAAGTACCAAAGTTGTGAAAAATAAAGAAAAAGGGAAATGTCATTAGGATGTTTATAAATTGAAGAAAGAAAATAAGAAACTATGAAGGAAGGTACAACATCTAAAAAATTGGATGCATGGCAGGAACTAGTTTTATAAAGATCGTGTGAAAAGGCCTAGATGAAAGAAGGAAACTCAAGAAATGGAATTCTATATTGATTTCATATCTATCTCTAATAAATAAAGTACCTAGAAATTTTTTTTCTTGTTTCTATCGAAGTAGGAACTCAAACAGACTTTGAGGTACAAAATATTGATGCTCCTCCTAGCCTTATTGAAATAGGATATCAAACTCATTCACCACTAACCTTTAATGACACAAGAGTATAAACAAAGGATCTGCCTCCCTATACTCCCTTTATTTTAGAAGAAACCATCAAAGTCTTACACAAAACTGTGGAGGAACGAAAAGATACCATAGCAAGACATCAAGCAGAAGTGGTGACATGGAGGAAACATTAGGAGTTTCTCCAATGGTTCAAAGCACTGACAACAACAAAATAAGAGACATATGCACAACGAAGAGCATCTGAGAAGGAAGTAAAGAATTTAAAGGACCACCTTGAGAAGGTTGCAGATCAAACAAAGGAAATCTGCTCTATTTATTTAGAAGCCTTGGCATGTAGGTCACCAACTTGAAAGTATGCTTTATATTTACTTGAGTGATATTTGTTACTCAAGATAAAATATACACAATATAGACAACCATATGAGTCTAGAAATAAAGTAGATTTAACTTCTACTTTCTGCAAACAAGATGAGTATACACATTATCTTCTGTGTGAACTATAATGCATAATTTCTTTTTGGAAGAGCATGTGGAAGAAACCTTTGTCCCATATATTGGGGACATTCAACTTCAAGTTTCCATATCGTTTTCCAGGAACCAAGTGAAAGATGAAAAAGCTTATCACACCTTCTAAGGAGAGAGAATGGTATTGATATTTCTATTAGAGGGGACCCTAATAACACCTTTAACACACAAATTCATCATGGTATTTGCATAGAAAAACTTGTTGTTGCTCCTGCACTTGCATATATTCATGTTGATTTATTGAATTCAGGGATGGAATATTTGGAAGATATTATAGATGAGGCTCTTCGTGGGGCTAAGGTGAGATGGTAGACATCACCTAATGAAATCAAGAATAGATAACCCTTTGGCTACCACAAATTTCAATATGCCATGATGATTGTAGAAGAATATGTTCACTTGGTATTAGAAAGAGGTATCAATTGGATAGGATGAAGTTATAGATGCCCCATGATCTGGTGCCTTTAGTATCATTATAAATATGATTATTAATTATCAGAAGCAGATAAGCATGTGGCTTTTGAAGAACTCCAAATTAGAAATGGATTCAGACATAGAGGAGAGGAAGTTTATGAATATTACACCATAAATTCCTTACAAATTAATCATTTGCTTGCATGAGGTCATGCAAAAAGGTTAGTTGGGGGGTGATGTTGCGCGTCATAATTGTCATAATTTTTTTTCCTTACTTCTTTGTTTTCATACTAATTTCTAAGTCTTTCTTGTAATTTGTCTATGATAACTTGTAGTGTGGATTCTAGTAGTGTTTTATATGCATTTATCATTTTATTATTTTTATGAATGGATTTGACCATTAAAGTGTTATTTAGTTATGAATGTATCCTTATTTTGGATATGAATCTATTGATGCATTGTAATTTGATGTTGTTTCATGGAATGACCATGGGAGATCACATAGCCTCATTCTATTATACTTATTTTGGAAAAAAATAGTTATATACAAGCTTATGACATAGTCTTTTGGATGCACTAATATCTTTGTAGCTGAAATTATCATCCTGAGAATATTTAGTTTCTCAAGATCATTAGTTGTTAGAAACAGATTCTGCTCTTATATTTTACTGACATGATATAAAAATTTACATTAAGCCTTGAAAGGGGTTTTTCAATTGTAATATTTTTTTTGACAGAAGTTCAGACTTTTGACGACATTGATTGTAATTGGTTCTTTGTAATTGAATGGAAGCATTTATTACTCAAAGTTAATATGTTGTGCTCATTTTTTTCATAAGGAATTTTTATTTTGATGATTTGGGCCCCATACTCAAAGCAACACCATCTTGAAATGTATCATTAAATTGGTTTTTGATTCTCCTCTTTCAACTATTTTCATTTGAGTAATTGTCTTTTATTTATCATTTCTTGTTTGTTAAATTGAATGCTCTATTTTAAATAGGATTTATCTAGATTGTTACATAACATTTTTTATGTATTTAATTTGTTAAGCATATTTTCACTTCTTTCTGTTTCTTTTAGAGTATCATAGATCGTTATCTTGATTACTTAATCACTTTCAATGATTCTATAGTATTTTTCTTCTATTCTGTAGTTTCTATTCCCTAACAAACAACTTGATGTTCAGCAGGTTTTCTTTTTTTGTTTATTTTAGAAGAATTTAGAAGTTAATGTCATGAAAGGTTTTCTATAATTACAAAGTTCTTTCCGAGTTTATCTCTTTGATATTGAAATTTTTCTTTTCAATGGGATAACAATAACTGGTCATACTAGCATTTCTCTTGCATAAACTATGGTAATAACATTCAAATAGAAAAAATAAAACTCAGGTTAATAAATTATTATGTAGTAGTTAGTTGGTCATTTTAGTAACAATTAATTGGATTAACATTTTGGCGTTGTTTCCAGGGAGGTTTTCAAAGAGAGTGCTAGTTTTATCCCTAGGGGATGAGTACTAAAGATGGAAGGTAAGAACTTATGGATGCACTCAAGTAAAAATATTTCGCTAATGCCCACGCTCAGCTGATACATTTAAGTTTTCAAGTGTGTATGACTAGAAAGAAGCCTAAGACTAGGAACCATATAAAGATAGATCCTAAATCCACCCTGAAAATCACCAAACCCCAAGGTCAAGTTGGCCTTGGAAGAATCAATTTTATAGATGAAATAATTTGCAAATAAGAATCTCAAGCATCAGTAGGCCCCTAAGTAGTATATGGGAAGGGTTATACTATTATTTCCCCTCAAATAGAAGGGTCATGTGTTGCAGCTAACATTGAGATTCATGATAAAACTTTAGGATATGAGCAGAGCTTTCAAGACATACATGTTATGCATCTCAGTCCTTTGGATAAGACTGAGGGGTACTCTTGTAATTTAAGGGAAGGGGGATGTGAGACAAGGGAACCCTATCCTCAACCTTCTGAGAAATATTTTCTTGCGAAACCCATTATGGGACAAGAAACCGATGTTCATGACATGAGAAGTGCTATGAGACACGGTCAAGGTATACAATCCCATCAACATATTGCTTTTTTTCAAAGAGAACCTCCTGACTAATGGATCCCTGAAGGTTACTAGTAGAGCTTTGATTGAATGGAAAGTGTAGTAACAGGAAGACAAACCTTGACCATAGATTATGTTATTGTTGATCTGTAGGATAATGCATTGATGAAGGTTATCTACTACAAAACCCTCCAAAATTTCATGGGATGTCCTCTTAAAACCCCAATGCATTTATTTTGGAGTTTCATGTCTTATGTCGAGGATATGATTATACTACCAACCCCCCAAAATTAAAGTTGTTTCCTTCTACTTTTAAGGGAGTAGCATTATGAAGTTTCATGGTATTGGGAGGTAGTACTACCATCATAGATCCATTTAATTCAAGGATCTAACATGAGCCGAGAGGGATCAAATTTCTTTTGTTGCAAACTTATTTTTGAGTGAAAAAAGACAACGTTAATTTTTTACTATTTAAATTGCAATTTTGAATGTTATAGAGATTACATAACATGTGTATTGATCCATTTTATATTAGTTCATATTAAAATATATTTTATTCATAAATGACATTGGATATTTTATTGTATAAGACATTACTTTTTTTTTAACATTACGATTATATATATATATATATATATATATATATATATATATATATATTTGATATCACTTATCAAAATATTTTTGAAAAGCATAAGGTCATATATTTTTTTTACTTCTAATTTCTTTACATGATATTAGGTCATATGGAAAACTAATTAAAAATGCATAGCATATTTTATTTTCAATTTTATTACAAAGGACATCTCTTTTTTATTTAAAGAACATTTTATTTTGATTTTACGAGGGATGGACATACTTACACATAGCCTTCACACAAGGTTTAGTATAGACACATTTTAACCAAGTATATACCAAGAGCCTAGAGGTATCAAATAAAAGATTACATGTCAATTACTCCATTTTAGTGCTCAGTAAATATGTTATTATAATCCATTTTAGTGCTTGGTAAATATGTTATTAATAATAAATCTATAGTGATAATTTTTCATTGTATAAATTTTATATTTTTATGTTTTATCATTATTAATATTTTATATTAAAAATTGATTGAATTACACATTTTTCACTTATTAAGAAGTAGCTATTGTACTTTACCTTTAATTACTTTTTCTTTTCTAGCTAAGGTTAATATTAATACACACACACACAAACATATATACACACTTTCTGCACATAGAGAAAGTTCATATTTAAACATATTAGTTTTTTTTTTTTTTTTTTTGAATAAGACTAATTCTATTAAGGGAAAACATATAGTACAATAAGAGCTTGCGTGCAAGCGAAGCTGAAAAGAAGGGGAGCCAGAGGTGAAAGGATATCAACCCCACTCCTAAATAGCAACCAAGGAATGAGAAAAAAGATAACAAGGAAGCAGAAAAATGAGAGCTGGACTAGGGTATCTACCCAGAGTGGGTGGATACTCTCAAACGACATTTTTTCCCTTTTTTCTTGCTTACTTTGACCCAGCCATTGGAACTTGGTTGGGCCGAAACCAGTTCTAGACTATTCATCGTTGAAGGCAGAATATCCTTATCAGAGTCCAAGGAAGAAGACCCATGAGAGCGTTTCTGAGAGATAGGAGGGGCAGAGGGATCTGCAGGACTAGTTGAGGGTGCGTCCATCAGAATCCCAACATTCTCCCCATCAGCTTCAATTTCCTCCTCATCCAAGCTAGAGGAGTCTGTGTCTTCCATTGGGGGAGGAGGAACACAGGAATTCCAGCTCTTGGATTTGGGCTTGCTATTGGAATTCTTCTTTTTGTCGAGGAGCTTAGTGCATGTATTTTGGAGATGCCCAGTTTGATGACAATAACGACATCAGAAGGCCGTATTCTTGTAGTCCAAGGTTTGAGTCCAGTGAAAGTCCCCAACTTTGAGGTTGAAGTGATCCGGCAGTCCTTTGCTGATGTCTATTTCCACACATAATCTGTCGTAGGTGTAGAGTCCATTCTCCCTTCTTGTGGTGTCTATGGCGAGATAGCGGCCTAAGGTGTCTCCAATGCCTAAGCAAACAGAGAAATGCCATAGATGTGCTGGAAGGTTCGAGAGCTTGACCTAGATGGGAAGTTTGGTGATGATTGTTGTAGAGGGGTCGAAATCTGGAAACCATGGAGTGAGGAAAAGCCCAACCGAGCCCCAGAACCATGGGCCTCCCATTAAGGCTTTCTGACAGTCTTCATTTACGGCAAAAGCCTCAATGAAGAAGCCTTTCAAGCATAAAAAGATCTTGCATTTATTAGTCCAGTTGGAGTGAATCCACTAGTATAAATCTGCTGTACGAGGCCATAGGCCATTAAATATGCATATGATTGTTGATTCTGCAAATGTATGGTAATGATCGGCAAGTGTAGGATGACAGAGTTCGATAGAAGGAGATTCTTCCAATTTATCGACCAAGAATGGCTTGGGAGCCATGGTTGGTTGAGCAACTTTCGAAGAGGACTGTGGGTGGACTGCATCTTTATGAACTGCATCTTTGTAAGAAAATGGAGGAGCAGAGGAGGTCTACCCTGGTGATCCTCCTCTTGGAAAAAGGGTAAATACAATGGAAGCATCTCTTTGAATACAGTAAAAGGACAGGGGAAAAGAGTCCTCTAGCTGTTTACCTTTATACAACAATCTCTGGTAAGAGGAGGGAATCCCCAGCTGAAGTTCGAGTTTGCGCGAGAGATCCTGCACTAGATCTGTTGCACGCACCCAATGCAGCAATGTTTTTCCAGAGAGGAGTGTGATTTGGATTTGGAATGCTAGAACTTCTGCTGGTAGATCTGGCTGGTCCGAGAGGCAAGACTTATTCTTGAATGCAATGGAGGTGGACTCTAAAGGCCCACCTTCTTGGATCTCAAATTCCTTATGGGCATGGTTTTCTGATGCTTCCTCTGACCAGCAACAAACCACCACTTTTCTGTGGAGAAATGAAGATGCTTGGTCATTTTCTGATGCAACCGAGTCACCAGGGTAAACCCCCGATTCCTTGCCCTCATCAATAACGGTGGCAGCCTAGAAAGGTGGAGAATAGCCCCAATACTAAGCTTCAAATGAAACCCTTAATACTACTGTTAGGGCAATGGTTTCAGAGCAGCTTGAAGTGTTTTCAAGGAATGGATTCATATCTTTCGCGGCCACACCTGCGCTGAGGAGAAGCCAGTGCCAGATCTTGCAGCCCTGCAGATTTCGGTTAGCAATCAGTAGCCTAAACATGCGACAATCTGTTATCAGTGCTGTAATGAGGGTGCTAAACACTTTATCTTTGATGGCCTTGCTGTTTTCATGAGTGGCATAGGCCAGACGAAACGCCAGACAAGAGCAAGTGCGAGATTGGCTTGAGTCTGCAGAGAGCTCAAGGCAACGAAATGTGCAGATATGTGGAGATTTTTCAAGAGTGGGCAGCCTGCATTTGGGGCCTAGAATCTCCAGGCTGGTGCTGAGCCACCATTTTCCAGAGTGCTTGGGAGTGGTCATCCCGGCACCGTTGGGAAACTCAGAACAGTAAGCCCTAGACGCTTCTTTCGCCATCGCAGCCCTCCTTAACCATGTATATGGACAAACTATTTAAACATATTAGTTAATATGAATATTTAAACCATTTATTTAAGTTCCATATATATATATATATATATATATATATATATATATATATATATAATTTCTTATTTGTAAAATTATATAAGATAGACATCTAAATATTGTATTTATTATTTGAAGAGTGAAAGTGAAATATCAACAATTGAGTTAATTGTTTTATTAGTATATTTTTAATTGTTTATTTATATGGTTATTTAATTTTTATTTTTTTTGTTGGCCGATATGAGCTGAAATTGTTTTTATTATTTTATTAAGGATGTAACATACTTACACATGTCTCTTATACTGGATTGTAGAATGAGCCTCTCGGCTCAATAACTTCATGGGGTCAAATAAAAGAGGCATTCCTTACTAAGTTCCTATATTATTTCCAATCTAGGGATCTAAGGGAAGATATTTTTAAGATGATGTCAAAAGAAGATGAAACCTGCGAATAATATGTTGAAATATTTCAATATAATTTACAGAGATCACCATATACTACTCTACCCAAGGATGTGTTCAAAACGGCCTTGATTAGAGGTATGAAAGATCAATGGATATAAACGCTTAATTTAATGGGGCAGGTTGACATTTCTAAAGAAGATTATGATGACATTGTAAAATTGTGTATTAGGTATTCAGTAGGGAGTATACAAACCAAACCGAGGATTCATTACGCTCTCAACAAATCCAACAGAATTGTAGGAGGAGCTACATGAGCAGATATTAGTAATCTCTTAGAATATTTTAAAACCGATATCTTCAATACACTGACAACACAATTGGATGCTTTATAGGTAAAATAGAAGTAGGGTGAAGTGGTACAAATATTAGCTATTTTCTTTCCTCATTATCAAAAGAGGCACAATCACAAATAATGTTCATTGGATACAATCGAGATATGTGCTATTTGTACAAAAGATCACACGACTTATTGTTTTCCTTCGATTTTTGGGTTGAAATTTGTATTTCACGAAATTGAAGAAGAACCAGAACCAACATATTTTGTGGCACAATGATGATAATGGCATAATCGCCCATCAATTATGTTGCAGGTCCCTTCTATGTTTTTTTCTGGACAATTTTCTCAACAACAGTTTCCTGGATTAAATTGACAAGACAAAAAATATTCTCCTACTACCTGGTAGCCTCAACCATACATTTTATCACCCTAGAAAAATCAACCATTCATTTTTCCTTCTTGGCTGAATCAATAATATCTGACAACTTCATAGCATAATACACCAAATAATCCATACCCTCTGCAATGGGAAATTCAACCTCTTACAGGGCCAATGTGGTCCCAAAATTGGAAATGCCCTAGTGGATCGATTAATAATCATTAGGAGTGATGCCTCAGTCTCAAAATAAACCACCCATACAACCTCCACTTTAATTACCTCCAAACAGTCCACCTCAACTACGGCCTCAGTTACCTACACATCTAAATCCGAATCCATGTAACAAGCCTCTAATTTTTTTTAAAAAAATTGGAAACTTTAGATTATGCCCCTTCCTCTTTGGAATTTAACGAAATACGTCTGATATCTGGGAGAACCATTTTTCCAGATGATCACTCAAAAAATAAAAAGAAACTGAAAAGTGAAAAACCTGCTAAGGAGCAGTCTTTGACAAAAGATTCTCATCCTAGCATAATCATTACTGAAGAAAAATCGTCTAGTAAATGAATTAAAATATAGGAACCCATTGATATTACAAATATTTCTCCATGGAACCCTAACAGATTAGCCATAGTAAAATCACTTGCATACCCTGAATTTGATCTCTTAGGAGAATTACAAAATTTATATATCAAAATCCCTCTCGTGCAAGCTATTAGAGAAATTCCTATTTTTGCTAAAACCATTAAATAATTATATGTTAAGAAGCCCAGTAGGAAGCTAAAAGGATATCCTACAGTCCATGTTTTAGGGAAACTCTTTGATCTCATCTTGGTAAAACAAATACCCATTAAATATGATGATCTTGGAAACCCTATAGTCACCGTCTATATTTAGGGATATAATTTCCCGAACACTTTATTGGACTTGGGAACGACCACAAATATTATAACACTTCAAACATGTGGACTCCTTGGAATAACTAGATTTAAACTAACTCCAACCATGTTGGAACTAGCTAACGGATCCATAGTAAAACTAAAGGGGGCCTTAGACGATATCATTTTTTCTGTAGATTCCTAGGAATACCCAGTGAATTTTCTGGTCCCCAATCCTAAAAAAACTATAAGGACACCATTTTATATTAGGCATACCATGTTTTTTCACTACATACACATACATTAGGTGTCGAACTAGAATTTTGGACAATCATTAAAGGACCAGCTATCAAGAATATTATCCTATACCCTCCCGCTAAACCCAGCATGTCAACTGCTGATTTAGATGTTCCCCGCCCAAATTTGATGAAGCAAAATTTACTATCTCCTCTTACTGTCGGAAAAGAGATTATCTTTAAAAGAGTGACCAAGGATGATGTAATTAATGGGTTCATTAATCAACACTCCAATATTGGGAACCCAACCTATCAAATGCTAAAACTTGTGCCTGATAATGAAGCCCAAGGAGAACCGCTAGAGGAATTGAACACTGAACATATACCGATGACAAAATTTGACAATAAAATTCCCAATGAAATTGAACCTGACAAGACCATAAATTCTAACGCTAATCTGAATGACCTTCAACATTGAAGGATGATTTAAATTATTCAAAAATATAAATAGGAATTTTATTGGGAGTATTTGGATATGAAGGGAATTGATCCAAAACTCTGCACACATCATATTTATATCAACAAATATGCTTGAGCTATTCTCGAGCCTCAAAGAATACTAAATCCACACCTTAGGGACTATTGGGCCTCCAAAATGCCTTCCATTTCCACCTTCATTTCCATCATTTTACCCTCATTTTGTAAATCTATAGCCCCATAACCTTACATTAAGTAACCATTTTCATTATCATAAGGGTTTAACATTAATATTTTCCAAGTCATTAATTTTAATTATTTTTAGTGAATTTGTGATTAAATATTAGGAAATTAACATGTTTTCATATATATCTAAAATTGTTATGGGTTTTGTGATATTGTAGAACTACTTGGAGATTCTAGAAGGGTCTTATTTGACCATCCATCACAAATTCAAATTTCACACTAGGACAAAATGACTAATTAGTTACTAAAAAAATGTCTAAAATTTTCATATAAATGACCATTTTTCAGTTGGTGACAAGTAGTAGCTAATTTACAGTATCTTATAGTGCGACCAACTTTTAGTCATTTTTAGGTTAGTCATTAATTGGTTGTCTCAATTTTATTATTTAGTAGTATATTTAGTCATTAATTGTCACAATTAGTGACCAAATATACAACAAAATATATTATATATGATCACCCTAAAAAACCAATTAATGACCAAAGAAATATGACCAAAATTTTGGTTCCGTTATAAGATACTATAAATTAGCTGCTAATAGTAATATATATGAAATTTTTAGTCATTGTTTGAAGCCAATTAATAACCAAATAAATATGACTAAATTTTGGTCGTGTTATAAGATACTTTAAATTAGCTACTAATAGTCGTATATATGCAAAATTTAGTTGTTATTTGTAATCACAAATTTATTTATTTTTTAACAGAAACGGGTAGAGAGATATATTAATTTCTGGCCAAATTGCCTCAAAGCTGGTTACAAAATGCTAAGCAAATTCCAGATATCTCCGTTACTAGGATCAGAGTGTCTTTTTCTTTTCTAGCCCAGAGGTTCTTACAAACTATTTTCCTGGCAATCGCCTCTATCTTCCCCACTTTAAAAATGCAGACAAACTGCTCCAATAAAAGGCTGTAAAACATAATAGATAGACAATTAGGGAATGGGGTCCCAACCTTCTACTCCATCTCTAAGGATGACTCCAAGGGGGAGGTGAACAGCTTTATTAGCTTCAACGTCAACATCTTTATTATTGTCTCTCTTGACATGGAAGAAATTCAAGCTCTGGAATGATTTCATCAGGGTTCTTATTCTGCTGATCAGTCTGGACAATCTTAGATCAGAAGGGGAAGAGCAGTCAACAATGGTTTTTATGATAGAATGGGAATCTCCCATCACAATTGCATCGTAGATACCAAGGGAATTAAGTTGCTTAAGGCCTTGGAGAAGGGCCAAGGCTTCAGCTTGTATGCTAGTATTGAAGCCCACTCCCCAGGCATATCTAAGGACAGTGTTGCCATCTGCTTTTTTAACTACTCCACCAGCTCCGGAGCTACCCGGATTTCCTTTCGCTGCCCCGTCGAAGAAGAGAATGATATGCGCCTGCTTTGTGCAAAAGGCCAAGAAATCAGTACCGTTAAGTCTAATCTACCAATATTTGAGAGGAGCGAGAGGTCTGATAATTTTGATGAAGCGGAGATCAAGAGAATCGCTCCAAACAGCGTCGTGATCTCTCAAGCCTGTCCCGTCCAGTTGATCACCAAGACACTCCTTCAGCTGGATTTTAATGTTAACCCAAACAATCTTATGGTATCTTTTCTTATCTCTGAAGATCCTCTTATTTCTTTCAAACCAGGTATGTCAGCAAATCAGTTTAGGGAGAATGCACCAGGCGGCTTTGATATGAACATTATGTGGAGAGCCTCCTGGGTACAAACTCAACCAGTTTGAAAACAAATCGGGAATGCTAGTTTGGAGGACGAAGTCCAGACTCTAAGGGCCTAAAGCCTCATTCCAAAGATCTGTCACAAAATTTCAATTGAGCATCAGATGCGCACCAGACTCTGCATTATCTCCACACATCGAGCATCGAGAGGGGCCTAGATAACTTCTTCTCTGCAATCTATCATCTGTCAAAATTCTTTGATGGCAAAGGAGCCAACAGAAGGAGTCAATTTTAGGCAGTGAAGACTGGGACCAAACCCCTTTCCATGGTTTCGGATCTGCAGGAATGTGGGGAATCGATGAGATTTTCCTGTAGCCCTGAGAAACAATATAGCATCCAGGGGTCGGACCCCAACCTCGGGAATCCAATTTTCTGTTGTTCAAGGGAGCCTTTCCCTTTAAAAAGGCTAGGAAGATTGCAAACTCTTTGTACAGGACCTGGGGCACCTCGATGTTAATCCAACTATGCCATTTACCATTTTCCCAATTGGAAATATCCCACAAAGTAATGTAGCCTGCTCTATGCATCCAGTCCTTCAGCAGATCCAGAGATCGATCATCAACCAGAGGATCACAACCCATTATACGATCCTCCCATATTCTAATTTGCTTGCCATTGCCAGGAATCCAGTGTGCATGTTGGGTTATTATGGAGGAAGAATTAGCACAGAGCTTTTGAATTATCTAGCCATAGTTTGCTATGGCCTGGTCCAAACACCTTTTCCTCTGTTCACGAAAGTACTTCTTCCACAAGGCGAGCTGTGCCCACCCCGGTTTTGGGGTGATAATCCTCCAGCTCAGCTTAGCTCCCAACACAATGTTCTGCGTGCAGATATTCTTAAAGTTCAATCCGCCTTCTAATTTGGGCATGAAGATTTTGGTCCAGCTTATTAAGGGGATTTTCTTTTCGTTAGCTTTCCCGCCTTTCCAAAAGAATTTTCTAATGTGATCCTCCATTTTCTTCATAATTCCAATAGGAGCCAGCATCACAGCAAACTGATAGATGGGAAGGCTATTTAAGACTGCTTTAATAAGCACAGACTTACCAGCCAGATTAAGCCAGTTGTATCCCCATGAATGGATTTTGGATTCAAAGTTTTCCAGCAGGGGTAACCAGTCTCTGCTGACAGTACATTTTTGAAAAATTGGGAGACCCAAATACTTGAAGGAAGTCCAAGATGAGGATGCTGCGAAGCCAAAGCAATAGGAAATGGCTTGCATCGTGATGGCAGGGGTATTTCAGCAATAGATATTGCATTTTCCTTTATTGAGACTACTTCCTGAGTCTTGACAATAATCATCAATCACTTCTTTAAATCTTTTGGCAGAGGACACTGAGGCAGCACCCAGTAAGAGGGAATCATCCGCAAATAAGGCATGGTTTATATTGTTGACTCCTCTCGCAATATTCAGGCCCATTAAATCTTGCTCCTGTTGTTTTTTTTTCAAAAGGAAGCTGAGGACAGAGGCTTGGAGGACAAAGAGCAGAGGGGAAAGAGGACACCCTTGTCTCAGTCCTCGGGAAGCTTTGAAGAAGTCTGTGGCCCTCCCATTCAACAGAGGGGCAATCCAAGGCTCACTAATACAAGCCTTAATCCAATTGATGAATTTGGGACAAAACCAAAATTTGCACAGGACAGCCAGCAGAAAACTATGTCTCACTCTATCAAAGGCATTTTCAAGATCTAACTTGACAACCATTCCTTTCTCTTTGCGCACCACACTGGAGTGAATCGCCTCTTGGACCAAGATAAAGTTATCCACAATTTGTCTACCCTGAATAAAGCCTCCCTGATTCTCAGGTATGATGCCTGGAAGGAGGATTTTTAATCTATTGGAAATAACCTTCGTAATCATCTTGTAGCCTATGTTACAGAGGGAGATTGGGCGAAACCTTCTGAAGGTGTTGGCGCCTTTCTCCTTGGGGATGAGGGCCAGAAAGGCTGAATTAGTGCTTCCCCCAATCTTCTGACACTCTTGAGATTTCTGAATCATTCTGCATAAGTCTTTCTCCACAATCTGCCAACAGAACTGCAGGAATCTAACAGTAAAACCGTCAGGACCTGGGGCCTTATCCGGTTCCATTGCAAAGAGGGCGCTTTTTATTTCATTGTTAGTGATCTAAGCATCTAGGAATTGGTTGTTTCTACTGGAAATGAGGGTGGGCACCTCGTTCACAAGGATAGAACCATGGGCCATGTCCTCCTCTTCACTATAGATATTTCTGAAGTGAGAGAAGGCAGCATTTTTTATGCTTTGGATATCTCTATACGTAGAGTTCTCAACTTTAATTTCAGAGATAGAGTTGCGGAAAATTCGAACCTGAGCTTGCTTATGAAAGAAGGATGAGTTTCTATCTCCCGCCCTGAGCTAGAGACTGCGGGATTTCAGTCTCCAATATTCTTCCTCAGCCAAGCTAGCTTTAAGGAGCATTTGTTGAAGATTAGCCTCCTTGTTAAGAATTTCTTTAGTGATCTCTACGTTTTCAGAAACCAGATGATGCATCTCAAGACGTTGTTGTAACAATTTCCTTTCCACAGCGGGGTTAGGTAAGGTTTTGACCCAGTCTTTAAGAGCAGCTTTGACTCTCCTAATTTTCTCCTCCCAAACAAAGAAGGCAGAGCCTTTGACTGGGATCCTCCAGCTTTCTTTTATCAGAGGCAAGAAAGACTGTTCCTTGATCCAATGAGAGTTGAATTTAAAAGGAATGGGACCTTGATTCAAATGTGCCAGCAGATCCAGTTTAATGGGGCGATGGTTGGAAACACTACAAGGAATAAGTTGCATTCTAATCTCTAGACCAAGAAGAAGAAAAGAACTTTGAACAAGGAATCTGTCTAACCTTGCAGTGATATGTCCTGGGCCGATTATTTTGTTTGTCCAAGTGTATTTTCCAGACAGAGGCTTAATTTCTATCATGTCCCAGTCTTGGAGCAGCTCCTCAACCCATTCCCACACCGGGTCCCTAACAATGCTTCCTCCACGCTTTTCTGACAATGATAAGGTGAGATTTAGGTCCCCAACTATAATTATGTTTGCCAAATCTTCAGCTTCTGCTAGACCTCTGATAGAATCCCAGCAGTTCTTCTTCTCCCCTACGCTGACAGGAGCGTACACATTAAAGAGGGAGAAGGTCACATCTGTTTCTACATGCTACATCTTTGAGAACAACCAATGGGTGTTATTAAGTTCTTTGATATTTATGAATTTGTTAGTGTCCCAAATAGTGCCCAGCCCACCTGAAGCTCCTCGAGCTGAAACTGCTTGCCCTTCACTTTTCTTCCATAATTTCTTACCTATCTGGAGGAAGGCATAGTCCTCCATTTTGGTCTCGTGGATAAGGAGCAGATCGGGAGATTCTGATCTAATCAAACTTCTTAAGGCTTCTTCTTTTATTCTACTCCCCATTCCCCTACAGTTCCAAGAGACGATCTTCATCACTTGTTTTTTGGGTGATGAGCTCCTCTGGAGCTCTAGGTCTGATTTCTATTCTTCTTCGGAGTATTTTCCAAGAGTTTCTCAAGGGTAGGTTGGCTTCCCTGGAGTTTGTCTTTGTAAGTCTCTTGCTCTCTTTCTTCCCGAGCAGATTTTCGGCCTCTCGTTGATCTTCTAGCCGAGGTTTGCGAGTCACCTATTTCCCCTTCTTCTTCTGAGGCCTCCGAGATTTTTACTTCCTCAACCTCTTCTGTGGGTGTCTCTTTTTTCATGACTGCATTACTGTCAGTTTTCTTTGGTCCCGAGGGGGACTCTTTTTGGGGCGATCCTTCTTTCTGCATCTCTAATTCTTGGGTGTCTTCTATTGCTGAGCTTAACTGGGTAGATTTATTTCCTTGGTCTTCCATGAGAGGTGTTTGGATCCCAGAGCCTACCTGGGGCCCTTTACCATTCATGTTGCCAGTTCTAGAGGGTTTGTGGGTAGTTTTGGTCCTTTTGACCTGAGTCCAACCATCCTCTTTGCCTTTCTCCACTTCGCTATTCTTATGACATCCTCTAGAAAAATGACCGTAGACATAACATTTCCGGCATTTGAATGGAAGCTGTTCATAGTCCAGCTTTTGTACATGTGTCCAGCATCCAACTCTGATCTTTATTGCCTTAGGTAGACCAACCTCAAGGTCGACTTCAACGCAGATTCTAGCACAGTCGAATTGATCCTTACTATTTTCTCGATCAATGTATTTTCCCAAGGTATTTCCGATGTGCTTAAGAGACTCTTCATTCCAGCAATGTACTGGTAGGTTGGGCAGCCTAACCCACACAGGAACGGCTGTAGGGACATCCACTACTGGATCAAAGTCGGGAGTCCACTTATTGAGGTACAGCCCCTGAGGTCCCATGAAATAGGGACCGTTACAGAATATCAGTTGCTTATCATCCTTTTCAGAGAATTCAAACAGAAAGAAACCCTTACCCAAAAAATATGAAGTGACTCTACCTTTAATCAGCGGCGCCCAGTTTCTAGAGACCCAGCTCTCCGTAGATTTAGGGGAGGGCCAGAGCCCAGTGAACTGACCCACCAAAGCTCACTTAGCCAGAGAAAGGGCAACCTGAATCAGGCCCTCTGGAGGGAGTGAGATCTCAGGGATGTCATCTAAACGTTTCACAAACTTCGAAGCCTCGGAAGCTTTCTTTTTAGGGAGGGATAACACGAGGTTGAGGAAGGCCTCAGCTTTAGAATTAGGAGGCAGAGGGGGCTCCATTGGTGCAGCGCTAGAAACGAGTTCACACCAAACCCTGCAACCAAGACATGGAACTACAAATCAAAGCGGCAGAGGAAGAGGTCCAAAGAATCCAAGGAGAGAACAGAGGGCCAAAGCACTGCGAAAATACACCACTCTGAAACAAAGCGCCGCGCTCAAACAAATGTAGAGCAAGGTGGGAAAGAAGGCACCGTGCACAAGGATCAGAACGCCGTGCAGAAAGAAAGCGCCACGCACAGCCGAGGCACTGGTCGGCCGGCTCAATGCGTCGTGCCAGACTAGACAAGGTGCCGCGAAGCGCAGGAACAACTCAGGACGAGTAAACCCAGTGCCCAAAAGGAGAGAAAGAACCTTCGAAGCGGCCACAGGGCCGAGGCTAGGCCTCAGACACAGAGGAGCGCAGCAGAGCGGCTAGGTTTCCTCTGAAACTATCATCGATCAATTCTTGTAATCACAAATTTATAATTAGAAGTAGTCATATATATATTTTTTGTAGTTTCATATTCATTATATAAAGGACTATTTTAGTAATTTATATTTGTTTCATTACTTTCACTAATAATCATTATAAATGATTAATTTATTTGTATACTCATTTTATTTATGTCATCATTAATCAATACAAACTATTAATTTATTAGTTTTATATTGATTTTATGTGTTCATTATTAATCAACATAAATTAATTAGTGTGCTTTTGCAACTAAATTTAAAAAAAGTCATACAATGTGTATCTTCATTTAATATGAAAACGGAAAGTTTCATATGTTAATTACAACACTAAATGATATCAAGTGCAACTATAAATAATTTTAATCATATAAATTGTATTATATAAAATTTTAAAGTATTACAATATGAGTTTCCAACTTAATATTTTTTGGAATACAATTTACACCTAAAATGATGTTTCAATCACTTCAAAACATTATCATTGTGTTTCCAAGGCATTGCAGGTGAATTCGCCAACTCTGAATACTTTACCATCAATCTCTATGTGTGCGTCTTATGCGGAATATTGGCTCTGAGGGTATCACTAGACTGGTTCTCTTCTCTCTCCCTTTTTTCATTTGTCACTCCAGTGTTATTTTTCTCCTCTTTCTTCAATTCCTGCTTCTTACCATCAATATTGAGTTCCTTTTCTGAAAACAAAAGAATATACAATACTGAGTATAAGACATGAAATACATTGAACAGTAGAATATAAACTAAAGTAGACTATAAATAATTTATATGACATATACCTCAACATCAACAATGTCAAATCCATTTTTCCCCATACAAGAAAGAAACTCGAACAAATTTTCTTCAGTTTAGAGATAGTGGCCACTATGTGGCCAGATGACTTGTATAAATAAAGCAAATAAAATTTCTCTATAGAAAATAACACCATAGTAACTTAGTATTCAACCTTCAGGGAAAGCTTAGGCACAATCGTGTCAACTTATAATTTTCATGCTAAAAATCTCACGTTGTAGATAACTTGTGAAAAAAACTAATATAAGGTGTGTTTTTTAATCCTTGTCGTCTTATTCGACAACAAAATTTCATTTTAGAGCACGTGAATTTGATCAAGTATATAAACAAGAAGTACTAAAATAACAACATGGAAGTAAAATTTTCTGATAGTCATGAAAATATTTTAACACAAAATAATTATAAGGATTCCAATCAATATCGTGTAATACTAATTTCATCTTCAAGCTTTGGTTGTTTTTTAAATGGACATGATACCAAGTCCTTTCAATTTCATAGTTAAAAGAAAAAACAAAATCAAAAGAAACGTTCAAAATACAATCAAATAATAAAGAGAAGATACCATGGAATGGACATTGCAATTATAAAAAATCTCTATACATGTCCAACAATGTCTTCTCTAGCATTCTTAAAACAGTTTCTTGCCCAAAATAACCATGAGGTGAAAGAATCACAACATTAAAAACCATAGGAATCCCTACTAGAAACATTTCGAAATTTGATGGCTCAAGCACCTGAAGGATCTCTAACAATAAATCAAACATATCCAAGACATGCTCTGCATTGTCTCACCATCCCTTTTCCAATCACATTTCATGTAACTTTCCCATAGCAAAGTCAACTAACAATCAAATGAAGGCATTGAAATTTGTTTTTATCTTTTTTATCTATAAAATTTTAATTTTATTTGTTTTAGGAACATATTAATTCATATTTAAATCCTTCCTGACATATGAGAAGGTATCAATCAAGTAGGACATTAGAAAAATCAACCTCAATAAGGTACTCAAACAATTTCTACAATATCAATATTTTTCTTGTTGTGATATCTTGGGTAGAAAAAAGTACATATGAAAGAAAAAACCATATATTTCTTATGTTCAAACTATGTATATGGTGTATTCTTAGGCATTTTTAAAAAATGTTCATACACATTTACCAAAGAAAACTGTAGCTTGGTTAAACTCTATATCCTTTCATTCAACATAAATTTCTCCAAGATAAATGTCAGGCTTTATTCTTTTCCATTTATCAACATGCTACATATGATAAATTGAAAGTCACATAAAACCAAGAGAAAACCCTTTTTCTAACCAAAACAAACAAACAAACAATGTCTAATAAAACTTCATTCTAATATCAGCAGATGAAAAGAGACTAGTGGACCATTTTTTTTACTGCTTGACTTTTCCTATTCTTGTTATTAAAGTTCTCGAGCTTCAGGAACCAAAAAATGTGAGGGAAGTTGTAAATGTGAAAAAAACTATGTTGACCTTTGTAGGCTTCTTCAAAATTATGTGAATGATGCCATTTTCAGATGTGGTAAATATCATAATAATAAATGGCCAAAATGGATGTAGAGATTAAATATAAAAACTTGTGGACATGGCTTGTATTCTAATAAATTGCATTACAATGACTACCATGGCCCTCCACGGGTTACAAATCCTTAATATGTTAGTCTTGATGATGAATGAGAGATGGTAACGATAAGTATGAGTGGTCCTAGCTTGTATGGTGGCTATCTTCAAACCAAGGTCATCATCTTAATGAACCTATGTTCTCACATGGTAAACGTAGATCTCATCCTCACCTAGTTTCATTCCATCATACTTTGTCAAGACTCAAGAGGACATAATGGGCCTTAAACTTATAATAGGGTTTTTTTTAGGTAATAGATAAATTTTATCCAAATCAAATGGATTTTTGGGCTCCAAGAGATATGGATAATTTAAATGATAACAATCATATGTTTTTTCCCCAAGATTTAAATGTAGGGATGCATTTTGTGGATTTTACTCATAGATATAATGAGAGAAATAATACATGAGGAACATCTACTGGCCATTGTGATTATGGAAATACTTGGAGATAATAAGACTATTTAGGTTCAAATCAAAGATGGTGTTGATTCTTGTAGATCCTCAATTGAAATCATATGTGACTCAGGAAATATTTTTAACTTGAAAAAATCATAATATCCTCATTGTAAAGTATTAAAAATATATCAATTATGATCACCTTGAATATTTTCTTTAACATTTTACTATGCCATTTTCAAACTTTTTGTAATTTTCTGCGTAATAAATTTTCAAACTTTTGGCCCTTCTGTAATTTCAAATTGCACGCACAGAGATACTATGTATTAAATATTCCTCAAAAGGAAATGCATGTTTTAATTATTTGACTTGGAAAATTTGAAATTTATTCAAGCATCAATATCTTAATGCATGTTATGTAGAAAACTAGTAAACTATATGAAAGTAAACATTCAGTTTCTTCAAGACAGTAAACATGTAATCTTGATAAAATAAGTTATCTTTCTCTACTAGAGCATATTCATAAAATATATCTCAACAGATAACTTGCATTCTCTATCTAATGGTATAAAAAAAATACATGTTGTCCTAAAGGGGGGATTTTGTCCACTGCTGGCTGGGTAGTCAAAGTTGTGAATACAACAACTCTTAACACACATGGCACAAAGGTAGCTACAGTTTGGATATACAAAGTAGCACTCACTCTAGATGTAGCCACACCATTATTGTACTAAGAAAACTTGGCAAGTTGAGAAACTTGTTGTTCCAAAGAGCTTACTCCAAGCACTATTGGTATGCTTTGTATGGGTGTCATAGGAGGAATATTGCTTGAAAAATAAATAAGGCCCCAAAAAACTAAATATGCTACTAGTCTAGGTGTAGAGAAACATGGGGTATAGTTCTTTGCATTTGGATTAAGCTTTAATTCCTGAAAAACAAGGCCAATAATTTCACAACACAAATGACAGGAATCCATGACTTGGGTTTTCTTTACCAATGTTCCAGAAAGCTAGATAAAAAATACATATTATATAAATAACAAACATAATCATAACCCATTTTCTTACCTTTGCATTGGGATTTAGTGTTGAATTCCTTGGAGAAGATACTTTATATGAGTCCATGGAAGACAACAATACAAATTATGATGCAGAACAAAAGGTCAGAAACTCAAAAGCTAGGGAGCCTGACTTTCCTATCCTACTTGTCAATGCTAATTGTTCTTGTGGGGAAAAAATTGAGTAGATAATGCACCTTTTCTAGAGGAGGCAAGCCTTGATGATTTAAAAACATTAGATCTCTCACATGAAAATTCACTTAAATAACTCACAGAAGTGGTAGGTAAAGGTGATGTGTGAGAAACAACTACAGAAAGCAAAAAAGAAAATGAGATGAGAGAATGAACCATTTTTTATAAAAGCATTGTATTCTTTACATCATTGAAAACATCTATGACCTGACCAATTTTCCTTCAAAGTAATCCCAATCTATCTATAGAAGGCAGTTTCCCTCAATGAGTAGCATTGATATAAAAATTTATCAAAGATTTAGGAAAACAAATAGTGATGATTTTTTTAATGGGAGACATAAATACTACTAAACAGGTTTTCTTAAAAGAAAAGATAGGATTTAGATTTCTTCCAAGGGTCAGAGAAAACTTATTTAGTATTGGTGTAAAGCCCTACCAAAAATGTTGACGGAAAACATTCAAACCATAAGAAGCACACATCCATAGGGAGCAGTTTCGCATATGCCCTTGATACATCTGAAGGGAAATTTTTTGGCTCCTTTTGCACATAAAAAAGATTATTACAAAATTTTTGAAGCTGAATATAGATCAAATAAGATCATTTTATTGACATTCAAAAGTACAAACTCAATTAAGTCACAACTCTATGCAGCTGAAACTAAACTAATCCTACAGATATTACTAACCATGTAAGAAAACTAGGTATGATTGAAATCAATGGCACTAAGTAGTAATACATTAACAAGGGTCCCACAGAGTACATGCATTCACATATAAACAAAGGAATTATATTAGCATGACAAAAACATTATTCATTTAGATCTTGTCAGTCCAAACAGAATGACAACATTTACAGATCAAGTTACTATGAAGCAAGATGGAAAATTATCATTATACCCATCACAACACTTCTTTCATGCTTATGTATTATTAAGGTAAGTACTAGGAATTTATGATCATGTAATAGCTATACACACTTATACATAACTATTATTTCTATGATTCTATATTGCCCCAAACTTCAAAGACAAAAAGCGGAAGTAGGGGATGAGGATGTCAACACAAAATATTAACAATACAAGCAATATATTGAAAAAGATAAAATAGTATAGATGGATCTAAAACAATAAGATTAAGATGCAAACAATGAGCATGCAATTATAACGCATGTACTATAATGGGTGAATCAAAAATTTTTAATTATAATGAAACCCAAAAAAAAATAGGTCATTTTGGATAGACCTATATAGTTTTGTGATGATAATTGAACTAAGGTGTATGTATTAACATTTGATCTACCTAGCCAGTGAGTTTTGAACCAACACCCTATTAGTAACCTATTAGTTTTTTGAATTGGTAATCTTGCAGGTGAAAACCAAGGATTTCCCCTAATTAGTGCTACAATTATTGTTAGGGTTGGTTTTGGATAAGGAGTTAAAAATGTCTACAATGAAGTATGTAAAGGTCATATGAACAAATTTTATCCTTTGTTATTAAATATCCCATGGCTAACTGTTGGCTCTTCCTTTGGCTCAAATTCCATGACCAAGAAGTTTCTATTTTGTAAATTCCACAGAAGGCTTGAACCTATCATAACTCATTGATACTCTACATCCTTAGGCCATCCATTTTAGTTGGATTTCTACTGACCATGGATACAGAAGATAACTTTGTGGGCAACATTAGAGTGACAACATGTATTCTGGGTTTTGAACCTAGGTCTGAGCACAAAAATTTCTTTAATCACTTGACCATGTGCTCAATAAATTAAATTTTTTTGGTATTGAATATAACAATTTTTAGTCCACTATTTCAAGGTTTTTAAAAGTGAGAAGTAATTAAAATTTGAAATAATCCTGCATTTTATTAGATGCATCATATATTACTTCAAGGGGCAATGACATCATGGAGAAAAGAGAGGTACGAAAATATAATGACAAGAATACAAGGGAATTACCATCCTCATTAAGCCATTAATTCTAGCATATGAGTCTATACACCTATAGGAAGGGACTGGAATGGAAAAATTTGAATTTGTATTGAACAAGTAAAACTAGTTCTTGTTTAAAAAACCTCAATTCCCTAGAGCTAAGAGGGGATTGTTCTTCATGAAAATTATCCTTACACTGGTAATTCTAATGTTCCACCAAATTTCTGGAGCATGGAGATGAAGGAGCTGGGAAACAAACTTGAGAGTCATATGGAGACAACCCCCCCCCCCCAAATTTTAGGGGGCCTCATGGTGGACAGGGGGATGTTGGTGTCCCTAGCATAGGAGACCCCATCTCTAAATCATTGTAACTAGGAAGGGACTCAAAAGGAAAAAAATGAATTTGGATTTAACATGTAAAACCAATTACACAAAAAAATGAGGTGGATATTAATACGCATAACAATAAATATGAAGTACTTAATGCAAACAAGCTAGCCAAACACCTTGGGAATGGTAGCTCAAGGAGCTCCATTCACCTTACCTTGGAATATTATTTAAAGGTAGGGTGACAGAATTTAGACTGATCCCGTAAATTCAAAATAAAATGTATAATAATGTGAACAACAATCAATATGAAGTATTATATGCAGATTAGGCTACTAATCAGAAGTATTATATGCAGATCCAGGTCAATCGTGGTTTTCCATGATGTTCAGGAAAGATGGAGGATTGGGCCTGATCGTCATTGGTCTACAGGGTACAATCTTGTCTACTAAGTGTGTATTTTTATTTCTTTTCAATTTCAAACTATGGAAGAATCTCCCCAGATTCAAAAATTTTCACAACGAACATATCGTGAGAATGAAGGGGCCATTTTAGCTCTGTGGTATGCTAGCCAAACCAGCAGGCTTGAAGATTTCTCAGACCATCATTCTTAAGAGAATCTGGGAAGCTTGGAAGAGGATTGCATTTGTACTTCATGTAAAGGACCTGGGAATTTCAGATGCTACTACATATTAGGCTACTAATCATTCTTGCATTCAGAGGCTATTGCTTAAACAATTCAATAAAAAGGAGTTTTTGGGTAGACAGGCCTTTGGGATCAGTCCAAGAGAAAGTGGAGGTCTTGGACATCAATATATCAAGAAAATGGACTTCTCAAATCAGATTATGTTGGAAAATAAGAATCACAAAGCCTCATCCCCACACAAGACACTTCTACACTAAACAAGCTAGTTTGGATCTATAATCCTTCACAAGGCTCTTCATGTGTCACATCCATTCATAGTGATAGTCACTAAGTGGCAAAATACAGGAATTGCAAAGCCTTGTACCTGAAAAATACACACATGAATTGAATAGAAAAAGGGATTGGAATTATTGATACAGAAGGTTTTTTTGGATCTTTAAGGCATGCCAGCTTTATCATACTCTTCGTGTGTCACATCCATTCAAAGAGATACTTAGCAGATGGGATACAAGATTTGCAAAGCCTTATTGCTAACTAGATAAATAAATCTTGCGGACAAGATCGATCTCCCTAGTACCAAAAGGTAATCTAGCAACAAACAGCCAAATAAACCTATCTTTCTCTAGATATATGTGATTTATAAAAGAATAGTATAAAGGTGTTAAGGTCTTACCGTAGATCCAATGCTTGTTCGAAGTAGTTGTCCTTCGATCACTTGAATGAGTTATCTTTAAAGACATGTAGTCACAAACAACCAAACATTAAATAGCACCTGTGTAGTAAATATTATAAATCATGCCTATCATGGTGATCAAGGAATCCATGAAATAAACAGTTAATTAACAGCTTATTGAGAAAAATGAATTCATTTGTATTAACTTTGAATGAAGAAAACCTTACAACCTTAGCCTTGATGTTGAACAGGTCTTCCCAGGGTCCGAAGCAGGAATCTCCTCTACTCTGACAAGCCTTGCACTCTTCCAACCGAGACAGATAGAGGTATGTGATCTTTCCTCACAAAATCTCAGGTAAATGAGTCTGAATCCCAACAGCACTTCACCTCAAATAATTCTAAAGCTTCAACTCCCCTTGAGGCTACCCAATGCTTATTTTTATAGTGCAAAAGAGGAGGTTTTAGTTCTAACTATGAAGGGATAGAATCCTCCTTCAAAGGGATAAGCTCCTCACATCAAGGGGTTAGCTCCTTAAGGCAAGGGATACATGAACCACAAAAGAGAAGTTCTGCCACTGCAAGATTCCTTCCAGAGGCTTCTAGAAATTACTAAAAGTGATATTTTTGAGTTTACTTGTGCCTTTTTAATCTTTTACAGGGGTCCGCACCCTTAACACATAGAAAGTGCATTCAGGTACGTAGGAGTCATGAACATTAGGTGTGAGACTGCAGGCAAGACAAAGAGAAAGTGCGATACCAGAGTTAAGGAGATTTTTGAGAGATTTTCTCTTATTTTTAAGGCTTGAGATGAGGAATTGATGTGTTTGACTTGCAAAGGAGGAAGTATGAGTGATAATGAGCTCATACAGATAGCAGAATGTCAAGATGAAAATTTTCAGTGCAACAGATTGCCCCCTAAAGTGAAAGTCTGGAATAGATGAAGATAGAGTCTGTTATATATGAAGAGTGAAGTACTTTATCATTTAAAAGATCATCCTGTGGACACCCCAGTCAGAACCTGTAAAAGCATTCAATGAAAAATATATATATGTAGATATATCATCATTGAGGTAGGCATTCCCATACTCAGATCAAAACTAACTATAAAGATGATTTAAACTGTTCTGATACAGGAATGATTTTCAATACATCAATAGTATAGACATGTGTAGACATAGTATGGACACAACCATCTGTTTATGAATAGTCCACTGTATAAATGAATAAAAAAATTCCTCGTAGCCTGGATGGTAGAAACTATATTGAGGGTCTTGATTTCTGTTTCTCGAACCAGTATGATTCTATCCATGTGAATAAATGTGTTGAAGTTGAACATGGTAGAAACCACTTGATTACCAGTCAATAATGTAGACTGTTAACAAGTGTGAGAGTAACCACCAATAATTTCAATGGCCCTCAAAGTACTCAGTACAATCCATGAAATGTAAATGAACGAGCTGAAGTCAAATATGTCACGGATTCATTCGATCAAAGGTCAATGATGCAACCTATTGTCAAAGGCGAGAAACCTGCCATTGAGGCATGCAGATTTCAAGGTATTGACGATTTCTAGATCAACTTCCTAGATAATGAGCTGTCGTCAATAAGAAGTGATCTGTCGTAGGCAAGCCCACAACACAAAATCATAGATCAAGTTTTGAAGAGATATATTGGCAAGGACTGACTCAGGGATGGTCAAAATGGATGACAAATATTTTTCAGATGAATGGTTTGTTTGAACTGTCCTCTTGAACACATAATAACACTTCATATGGTTTGGTGACAATTGACCCAAAGCTAATACCCAGAAACCAGCTGAAGAATTTCAAAATGGTTTGATTAACTATTAGGCAAAGGATTTCCCAACCCAGGTGAATAAAAGTGTCATGTTCAAGAGTGGTTAACGACTTTTCGAATAATCAAAATACAACAAACAGGTTCATTTTTCTCTCTTTTCCCTCACCATTTCTAGCAAGTACCTCTTTATTTTTGACAAGCTTGAGGAGGGTAACATTTGCTTGTTTATAAGCTCATCCTTCGGATGAGTCCAACTTAGTTTAAAATTTGAACCCTAAGAAGGAGTGGTTCGTTCCTATTTATAATTGAATAGGTCCTTTACTATTAAGTTTTAAAGAGTCTAGTATAGGAGAAACTCAGTGTTTTTTCAATTTTAGGGAGTCAGAAGAAAAAACTTAAGAAAACTCCATGTGTGAACTTTTTCGTAAATTTAGTCTCTCGAGCCCGAAAAAGGATAAAATAATGCGGGAGAGAACTCTATTGACCGGAATTAGTCAACGTATACCTTTTTCGTAAATAGTCCATTTCAATCCGTAAAAGGGGTGAACTTATACTGAAGGGACGATCATTCATTTACTTTAACGAGTTAGAATAGTCAAGTACTTGGAAATCTTTTCATTTTTAAAGAGTCTGAAAATGGCTTAAAAGAGAACTCAAGATTTCGCTTTTTCATAAGTTTTAATGAGTTTGAAAAAAGGGATAAAAATGTACTCATGGCTTTCTCTTTTTTGTAAGTTTTAACGAGTTCAAAAAAGGGATAAAAATGTACTCCTGTGGTAAACTTTCAATTTAATTTACGAGCAGGAAAAGACGGAAAGAACTTGGCATTTTCATGTGTTTTACGAGAATGAAAAATAGCAAAATAATCTCGGGATTTTCATGAGTTTAACGAGTCTTGAAAATAACCGAAATTGACTCAAGATAGGTTTCATTTTTACAAAATCTTGAAACAGAGAAAAACTATGCTTCAAAGTGGTTTCATTTTTACACAAGCTTGAAACAGAGAGAAAATTGTGATGATGCCCCCTAAGCGTAACTGCTAGAGTGCATGCCCCCTCAGCTTCATTTCATTCAACTAAGTACACTGCCAGTAATTAATAGCTGGATGGAATGAAGGTTCATTTACGAGATCATATGAAAGACCTGACCTAAAACTGTAAGAAAATTATGCAAAAACTGAAATAACTAACCTAAATATACGACTTAACATTTACAAGATCTAGTCAAAGACTCGACTCAATTAGGGGAGGATTTGTTTCATTTTTTAACGAGCTTGACACAGGAAAAGAACTATGCTCATGGCAATGTGTTTCATTTTTTAACGAGGTTGAAATAGTAAAAGGAACTTTCCTCTTACCTGATTCATTTTTTTACGAGGTTGACTCAGTAACAGGAACCATCCTCATAAACTACTTATTTCTAATCTATTAATCTACTCTCTACAATCTACCTACTAATTCATTTTTTAATGAGGCTGACACAGAAAAAGAACCGTCCTCATACCTGATTCATTTTTTAACGAGGTTGAAATAGGAAAAGACCTCTTGGAAGCTTGTTTCATTTTTTTAACGAGCTTGACACAAGAAAAGGAACTATGTTTTCGACTAACTGATTCATTTTTTAATGAGGTTGACACAGTAAAAGGAACTATCCTCACACTCACTGATTCATTTTTTAACGAGGTTGACACAGTAAAAGGAACTATCCTCGGAAACTTGATCATGGCTTCCAACTGGAAGAAACACATGTCAATGGACACACTTTGGTCATGGCTTCTAATAGGTCTTCATCAGAAGGAAGAATAGTTATCTGAAAGGAAGACATGTCAAGGGACTCAAAAGGGATAAGAACATCGCGTTCAAATAAACCCATAGAGTTTTCCATGCCAATTATCGGATCTAAGTCAAAGGAAGATGAGAAAAAAGTGAGAGGCTCGCTTACAACGGTAATTGAAAACATGAGACTAGTTGCCACATAATTAACCTGTGGCGGGGTAGATACCACTTTAGAATCAGGAACATTTAGGGGTGTCATATTATTGGTAGTTGAAACAAGACTAGGGAACGAAAGCTGGTCTACAGTCACAATATTTCCATTGTGAGGGAAATACATCACGAGAAAGAGTGTTGATACTATAGCTTTCATTGCATAGACATAGTCTCACCCAAGGAGTAAATTGAAATCCAAGGGGCCTCGAACTACCATAAGATAAATATAGACAGTTTTACCTTCCAAAGTAATAGAAAACTTAGGAAGGATCCCTAAAGGTTCACTAATGGTTCTGTTAAAAGCTTTCAGATTTTCCGTAATAGGCACAAGTTGAGGGGAACCCAAAGCTTTCCAAGCAGTTGAGGATAAAATACTAACAGAAGCACCTTCATCTACCTGTGTGCGGTGTATGTCCCTACCACCAAACTTCACAATGATTTGGAAATGGATGGAGGAAGGAAGATGAGGTTCTATCAGTCTATTCCAATCAAAGGAAAAGACCTCAGTACTTGGAGGGGGTTTTGTAGAAACAAGTGAAATGCCCCCTAGCGTAGAAGAATTTTATGTAACAAGAAGAACCTAAGCGGTATGAAGTTCACTCTCTATAGGGAGAATGGGATCGACCGAATGTGAAATCAAATCGACCACTTGATCAACTAATGGATCATCAACCTGAGTGATATGAGTTTCACTCTCCAATGGAAGAGCGGGATCGACTGTACTTGAAATTAGATCAATCACTCCGTCAGTTGACAGTAGGTTGGGAGAAAGTTTATAGTAATCAGTTGGAAATTCTTGCTGTGGAACAGTAAGGTTTTCCTAATTTTGAGGCTTCATCCATGTGAGGGAAAATGTGAGTTTGATGACTCCCTTTGCATAACTTACAAGGAAACCTAACTTTACCCTTTTTCCCAGGAACCTGATTATCACTGGTTGATGGATCAATGGAAAGTTGATGGGATTTTTCTGACCATACTTCCAAGACCTTTGGAATACCAGGACAATTGATAAGGAAGTGGTCACCCTTAAAAATCCAGCAAGGGTATTTGGGTTTACGATGCATGTTGGAGGTTTCCTCAACACTACTAACATTTACAGCCATGGTTCGTTGGTTGAATTCTTTCTTATCTTGCTTCTTCTTCCCTTTCTTCTTCTTCTTAGCCACCTGGTTACTAGTGTCAAGGCTTTTACCAAGTGAAGAGGAAGAAATGGAGGAATAAATATTAGGTGAAGAAGGTAAAGGGTCAACAGAAGGTTGGAAGGGAAAATTTTAGGGGCTAATATTCGCAGGTGGGTTATTTTTCCATGCTTTTTACAAAAAAAAGGATTCACCAATTTCCCTTTTTTTTGAAAATTGATTCGCCCAAATTTTATAGCATAAAATTATTTTTCCATAAAAATCGCTAAAAATTATATGTACTAATATAAAATAATTAAAAACCTAAATATTTTTACAAAAATATCATTAAAAAAATTACAATTTACATATTGGGGACTATTAAGATTCGCCAAGGTTTCTAAAATTTCAAATAGACTTCCATCCTTAAAATTTTCCCTGAAGGTTGGTGATGTTGAGATGGTGAACTCTATTGAGGTGAAGCATCCGATTGAGGTGGAAAAATTGGAGTATTCGAGGCGAACGAAGTTGAAAATAACCATATCGGTAAACCTATTGTAAATCCAGGTAATGACAAAGTAGCCATATAAGGAGGACCAACATTTCCAAAGCAAGGAAAAGTACTAGGATTTTCGTTAAGAGGGGTTCCTTGGTTGGTAATTTCCGGAACAGTTGCCATTATATTCAGCTTCAGTGAATTTTATTAACAATTTAAAACTAAAATTAACAATTCACAATTCACACCTAACAATTAATATTCACAATTCACACCTATGGTCTCTAAAATTAAAAACAAACAAATTAACATGCGCTATCAAATCTAGGAGTCAAACCACACACAAACAGTAGATTCCCTCACTAAAAACACTAGTTGGTGATGAAATCCAACATCGTAGAATTTTAATGCAGAAATGGCGGTTGGAAGAGTTACCTCGACAACTTGCTTAATGAAACAGATAGGCACAAGTTTCTTCACAAAACCATCTCAAGTGAAGAGAACCTCCGAGAGAGTCCAAGTGAGTATAGGTGACGTCTGCTCTAGGTACAGTGAGATCTTTCCTTCACCGTCACCTTAGGAAATAATCTTAAGTTTATGGACACTAAGGTTACCAACAAAAAAAAAGACAACTGGGGGAACAGTCTACGATCTGATTCTACGCGCAAGGGCAGAGTAACAAAGCTCAATCCCCTTGAAGGCTCCTCGACATGGTCAATCCGAGGCTTACCAACAAGTGACCCTAGGCTCCTCGACAATGGTTAATTCGAGGTTTACCATTTGTAATGGGCGCAGATCTTCTATCTTCCCTGATGAAGCAGAATTTATTGTCTCAAAGGTTTGGACATGATCTCGTGATTAACTCCTTTAAGAGAAGCTTCCCAGAATGTACCAGTTACAATTGGATTTATTTCCTACCGCAAGATTTATCTACTTGTTTGTTTTAGTTTCTTTGGAATGTTAACTAAAAGCTATTCCAAAGCACTAATCCTGAGCTAGATTGGTGGAAAGAGTCCTTAAAATTTAAAAATTACTAGATGAATTTTAACTAAGCATTGTGTTATTTAGGCTGTTATTACTCAAAAGGGTAAATGGATATGAAACCAATGGTGTTATGACCCAATGCAAAACTGAATGCAATCAAATATGATAATGTAATATTTTCATTTCAATGAATCCTAACTAAAGTAAGGAGAGAGTTTCCATTCACTTCCAACAATGCAAAAAATTGATCACTAAGAGAAAATATAACAAATTCTCTAATGCACTAATTTCATCAAGAAAAACTAATGCAAATCAATTCCAAAACAATTTGTTTATTTTTGTGTTTTTAAAACAAGCATAAAAACATCTATATTCAAATCAAAGAAAACTGATCTAAATCTACGATTTATTTTTCAGAATGTAAACTATGCAGTTGTAATCTATGCACAATTCACTCATATTCTGAAAATGAGAATTCTAATTATGCAAATGTGATCTATGCAAGAGAATTCTCAAACACAAGATGATTCTAATGTAATCTAAGAACCAATCAAGTGCAAGTAAAGAAAATTGGGTGAGAGTTCCAAAGATCAAAAAATAAAAATACTCAAAGGTGATTAACACTCATAGGAAATTTTTTTGCAAAAACAAAAGCAAAAAGATGCAAAATTGTGAAAAGACTGAGCAAAACCTCCAAGTAATGACCAAAAGAAATCAATTAAGAATTTCTCAAAAAAGAGACTCAAAACACCTGATTAACTTAACGGAGATGAATGAGATGAAAAATTTGCTGAAAGAAACTCATAAACAAGGCTTTTTGACAAAAAAATATAGATCTGGGTAGATGCTAAGAATCCTAAATCAAATCTAAACTAAACTGAAAAAAAGAAATCTAAGTTTTTCAAGACTTTTAACAGGGTCTTCAACAATGTGCAGTCCCTAGAAAAGTTCAAGAAAAACAAAAAAGACTTCAAAACTTTTCAAAGAAAAGTAAATATAAGCTACCCAAGCCTGTACAAATCAATCAAAAATTAAAAAAAAACATTTTCTCAAATCAAAACAAGTTCTTTCCCCAATGGAGTCGCCAATTTGTTGACCAGATAAATCAATCTTGCAGACAAGATCGATCTCCCTACTACCAAAAGGCAATCTAGTAACAACAGCCAAATAAACCTATCTTTCTCTAGACATATGTGATTAATAAAAGAATATTATAAAGGTGTTAAGGTCTTACCATAGATCCAATGCTTGTTCGAAGTAGTTTTCCTTCGATCACTTGAAGGAGTTATCTTTAAAGACTTGCAGTCACAAACAAGCAAACATTAAATAGAAAATGTATAGTAAATATTATATATCATGCCTATCATGCCTATCATGGTGATCAAGGAATCCATGAAATAAACAGTTAATTAACAACTTATTGAGAAAAATGAATTCAATTGTATTAACTTTGAATGAAGAAAACCTTAAAACCTTAGCCTTGATGTTGAACAAGTCTTCCCAGGGTCTGAAGCAGGAATCTCGTCTACTCTTACAAGCCTTGCACTCTTCCAACCGAGACAGATAGAGGTATGTGATCTTTCCTCACAAAATCTCAGTTAAATGAGTATGAATCCCAACAACACTTCACCTCAAATAATTCTAAAGCTTCAACTCCCCCTGAGGCTACCCAATGCCTCTTTTTATAGTGAAAAAGAGGAGGTTTCAGTTCCAACTATGAAGGGATAGAATCCTCCTTCAAAGGGATAAGCTACTCACATCAAGGGGTTATCTCCTTAAGGCAAGGGATACATGAACCTCAAAAGAGTGGTTCTGCCATCGCAAGATTCCTTCCAGAGGCTTCTAGAAATTACTGAAAGTGAGATTTTTGAGTTTACTTGCACCTTTTTAATCTTTTACAAGGGTTCGCACCCTTAACACATAGAAATTGCATTCAGGTATGCAAGAGTCATGAACATTAGGTGCGGGACCGTAGGCAAGACAAAGAGAAAGTGCGATACCAGAGTTAAAGAGATTTTTGAGAGCTTTTCTCTTCTTTTTAAGGCTTGACATGAGGAACTGATGTGTTAGACTTGCAAAGGAGTAAGTATGAGTGATAATGAGCTCATACAGATAGCAGAATGTCAAGATGACAATTTTCAGTGCAACACTTATCCCTGAAGAAGACACTTAATGGTAGTAAACCCAACCCCTTCTAGTGTGATCGGCTTTGGTGCTATACCAAGCTAGTTTGGATCTTTAAGGCATGCTAGCTTTAGCAAGCTCTTAATTTGTCACATACATTCACAAAGATACTTGACAGAAAGTGGATATTGAGGGAAAAATAGAAGTAGATAGAGCACCTTAACACAATTTGGAAGCACGATGTTTCAGTTGATGATATTTCCATGGCCAGTGGTTATCAGGAATTACCCTCTAAAACCAAGCTTATAAATTCTAGCTTCATGGATGCACAATTTATGAACTGTCGGATCGCTGAGATCATTCAACATATTTCTGATATTTTTGTAAGTGCAAACATTCCAGATATCTAATTTGGACCTCCTGGAAGAATATTTTCTACAAAAATTTTCTATGGAGGGATGCACTGCAGGGGATTGTGATGAAGTTGCTCCAACTCATGTTCAAGGTGTCTGACACTGCATTAGAATAGTTTGCATACACTCCATCTGAAGGATGCACTGTAAGGGATTGTGATGCAATTTCTCCTAGTAACTTTCAAGGTGTCTGGCACTATATTAGTATATATTGCTTGCACCCATATGAAGGATGCACTACAATGAAAATTCCAATGGGGCTCAATATTCTTTAGAATCCTTTCATGATATGTTATATGTTGATTTTAAAACGGATTATAGCCAAGGGTGTTTTAAAAAGGATGTTAAATATTGTAATTCTAAAGCTCTATCCTTCATAAGGACCTTTTCATTCCTTTAGATAGTTGTATGTTATGTTGTAATATGTGTTAATATAATAAAATTTTATTTGAAAAAAGAAAAAAAGAAGATGACCCTGCTTTTATCTAGCATCCATGTTCTAAAATGGCTTTGACAACACATATCGATTGCATAATCTCCTTAATAGCCCCAAGGAATTTTTCATTGTTTCTTTTAATTTAAGCACAAGTCAAAGTAATTTCCTTAGATTAAATGAACATTTCACTTAATTATATATATATATATATATATATACATATATTTCTTTCTTTCTTATACACTTTTTCTTTCCAGGACCCAATAATGTGCCATGATTCATATTTTGGTACATAAGGTATGATCTAACCACATCGTGATAACTTGATAAATATTCCCTTCATTATGGGTACATGGAAACTACTACAGAAACTCAATAATATATTAAATGATTTAAATAAGAAAATGGTTCAAATAGAGGACAAGACATCTCATCTAGCTGACGAAGGTTCAAAAAACCATCTAGATCATATCTTCTTCTTGAATATGAAAACTAGTTGAAATCTATAGCCAACGAGAATATTTCTGAAAATTGATTCCAAATGATATTACATAAAATTAATGTGAGTGAAACAAGGACTGGTACGACTGCAAAATCAAGATTGTTGGAAAATGAACCAACACAAACATTACATTTATGGGATCAAGCTATGGAAATTTCAACGATTTGACCAACACTTAGCATCCATGGAAAACAACCTAACCATTCCAAAGGGACTACAAAGGTCACTAATAATTCCAAGACAACGCACAAGATCAGTACCCTGTGACTTACCCTGTATTAGTAGGCCTACCGGTCGAAGCTTGGCCTAGCATAACTACTTTTTTCTTGATCAGCCAATAAGCACCATAACGCAGTCTTTAATGATTATGGAGAATGAACACAACCTACCCTGAGAGATATAGTATTTTTGGAATGTGATATATAATTAATTAGTGTATGATCCAAGTTTTCAGTACTATATAAAGCATTGGAAATATGTTGGTAGTATTACTCTCCACTTCATTTCAAAATTGGTGGAATCTACTAATTGTGTGGTGAAATTGAGGAAAGAAGAGAACCAAATAGTTCCCATAAAAATTCCACATGAAAATCCTTTGGACAACTGCTAGGCATGACACCCTTAGATAAATATTATTTTTCTAGACTCTTGAGTCAGCACTCAGGTATCAAATCTAGATCTCATTAAGGCTGAGTTTTAGTTTCATAATTTCAATTCCTCTAACAGTGAAGACTCATTAGGATTACTATCTATGATGCAAAAGAAATGTGGAAGAAAGAAATAAATGGTTAGAAATACAAGTACTCCAAGGTCAGCTTCTTCACCAACAGCTGGTTGATGTAGACTTCGCCAGTAGATCTGACTAGCACACCATAGGAAATAAAGGCTTGAAATTACTCCAATAATTTGTAGATATTTACTTGATTCACTTCAAATTTTATTTGGTTTTATCCCACATAAGAAAAGAAAGAAGAAATGACACACATGGATATAACAATAGTCCCAAAATAACATTAAATCTAAGCATCTTACAAAGATATTTTCATGACATGCTAGTAAGACCAAAATAATATAGTGAATAGCTTGTTAGAAGAAAAAAAATAGTAAAAGCTTGGCCTGGCAAACAATTCAGTGATGCTAGAGTGTGAGTGAGTTGGACTTGGAAAAATATTAGTAGCAGAATCATTTAAAACCAGAGTTTATGCTGGTGCATTTGACTCATAGGGAAAGAGACAAGTTTAACATGGCTCTAACATAGGAACAAGCAGAGTTCGACTATGGAATAATTGGAAGAATTTTTTTTTTTTAATGATGGATGAAATAAACAAATTTACTTGAGATAGATCATAGTTAAGACAGGTAAAATAAAGAAATAGAAATTAGAAACAGGGGAACGAGAAAATATAATTTAAAAGGGAGTTTATATGAACCCAATTATACATAAGGAACATAAATTCATTTGAAGTAAGAGTGCTTAGGTTTACAAACTGTAGACTTCATAAAGAATGCAATTAGTTGCCCTGATTCTGGGCCTGACCTTGGTAGCAAAGATTCTAACACTACAAATAGCTTATTAGAATCTCTAATTCTTTAGCAACACAAAGAAGGAATTAAGGAGCACCTTGACACATAATCCAATCAAAAGGGATCTAGACGTAGATTTAATTTAAAAAATGAAAGGATGGGAAGAAATCCATCTGCACTACTAAATGTAATCCTTATCATTTAAATATGCACATTAACCACACATTCTAACAAAAAAAAATGAAAGTAGTCCCTATGTATCATTCAGATAAAAATAGATAATGAAGTACTTGTTTATGTAAATAAAACCCCCAACTAAACAGGTGCAAAAATAGCAACCGCTATAATAGCTTCCTTATTGACTAGAGCTGCCCCCCCACCATCCCGTACTGATTATCCAAGTGAATGTATTAGAATGTATATTTTCCTATTGAAGATAAAAAAGTATCGAAAATAATTAAGATATATATGAAGATGTGTTGATGACAACAACAAAATACAAATTACTTTCCAACAATACAATTTTGAAATAGAAAGACATAAAATCCATGCACGAAAATTAGAATAAAAGTTTCTTATACAGAAATTCCAATAAGGATAAAAGACCCAATATTTATAGTAAAACTGACTTGAAGAAAAAAAGAGAAATAGTAGGGGTAAGCTGGCCACTTTTGTGAGATTTGAGTCCCTATGGGAGCTAAGACAATACCTTGCTCTTACCATCCTGGTTAACTTATCGTGGATGGAAGTATTTTATTCAACACAAGTAGTTTGAATATTTGACTATAGATCTATATTCAAAACCTTAATAATTTCCTTCAAATAGTCTAAAGAAGGATTTCCTGAAGATATGATTTGATTGTGCTGCATTTGAAAGGCATCGTGTAGGAATTATGGCACAACATGCATTTGGACATCTGAGAAGAAACCATTGTTATGCAATCTATTAATTCCTCTTCATGTCACTTTGTTCCTGGAATGAATCTATGATAAGATTGACTTAATTGCATGTGCCACAACATCATAAAAATATAGCGAGTGTTAGTGTCATTTCTATGAGTAATTGGGGCGAAGCTGACATAATTGGGTAGAGTTTAATTGGAGGTCCTTGTTCACTACTGATTAATCCTTATAGCCTATTTTTGTGGCTTCCATTGCCACTAACCCAACAAGGAGAGAGAGCATTAGAAATCAAATTAAATTTAAACTTGTTGAATCAGCGGAGTACCAAAGAAAGTTGTTATGCTTCAAATGCAATGATAATTTCTTGCTAGTTTGGAAGTGATTATGTGTTATAAATAATATTTTCAACTTAATTAGGTTGGTTTATGATTTTGAGGGTGGAGATTAGGATATTGAAGATGAATTCACTAGTGCTCTTGACAGGTATCTCCTTTCTAGTTTTTGCCATCATGGGATTATTTCAACCACAAATTATAATAATGGGATGTTCTTATTAGAAAAAAAATCATAATAATAGTGAATTATTTTTCGCTTTCCGTGCTCTGTAGCTATGACCGCTCTCGCAATATTATCCACAGCTCTCAGCAACATGCATGGCCCCTCCAGAATCAACCCCGAAGGTGGCCTCTCCCTTGGATTAGGCCCAAGACTTCTCAACTCTTATTAGCTCCTTAGATCCGCCTTGCCCTAGGTTGGAAATCTTCAAATTTGTAAAGAAGGTCAATGGGATTCAGGAGGTCTCCCTTCCTTTGACTATTCCCCGCATGGCTGCCCTTTCTCTAGCTGAAAAGGGTCTCATAGGTCAATTTACTGGGTTATGGTCCTCCCCAAAGACTATTCAAAAATGGGTTGAGTGTAAATGGGCAGACAAAATCAATGGCACAATTTCTATTCATTTCTGCGACAGAGGCTACTTCACATTCCACTTTGAAGTGAAAGAGGACAAGGATTTTATCTTCAGGAATGGGCCTTACCTCATGGACACTAGAGGTCTCTATCTCAACAAGTGGATGCCTGGCTTCGACCCTTAACTTGATGTGCCAAATGTTGTCCCAGTGTGGTTGTGCCTTCCTCACATCCCCTTGCACTATTGGAGGGATGAATCTATTTGTGCGATTGGAAACACTGTTGGAAAATTCATTTATCGGAGTGAACTTAAAACAATATGCAAGCTTGTGCCAGGATCTGCATTGAAGTGGATCTGGGTAAAGGCCTCCCTGAAGCAATTAAGCTAAAATCCAACGAATGGACCCAAAATCAGTAGCTCGACTACGAGAAAATTTATTTTAAATGAAAGGTATGTCACGAATATGGACACTTTGCTAACATATGTTCTAAATTTATTGATATTGAAAGCCCGGATTCAGATGCGCAATGGGAAACCATAAAAAAAAAATAAGACTTGTTTTAACCCTAGAAATTCTAGCAACTCCTTAACACCCTCTGTTCCCTCACCCAAAGCTACCCCCTCCAGCCCCTCCTCTTCCTCTCCTTAGCCCTCTGATCCCCCCATCCCCTAACTTGTTGATCCCCCTAACCCTCTCCTCAATGCATCTCTAGCCTCATCCAATCACTTCTCCTCCCTTGCTCCCTCCAAAGATGATCCTCCCTAGCTCATTATCCCCTCTCATCTTGCCCCCCTTCATCATTTCCCCATTAATACTGATCCTCTCTCCTCTTCATCAGACCCCTCCTCCACCCAAATCACTTAAAATTCTCTAAATGAACATGAAGTCACTCTGGAGAACTCTAAGAAAACTTGGCCTGGAAGGAAGCCATCCAAGAAACAAAGAGATGAAACTACTCAAAAGGATATTTCCCTTGAAACTCATAACCCTATTGAAACCTATCTCTTAGGGAAAAATAGCAAAGACTCAAGAAAAAAGGAGCAAGGAGGGAAGCCAGGCTCTCGCTTTGCTTTCCTGAAATGATGAAAGATCTGTCATGGAACTGCAGGGATTTAAGGCATGCCTCTATTACGAGAATTTTGAGGTCTAAAATGGGCCTCCTAAGGAAATTATAAAATAATAGTGGGAATAATAAAATAAGATTTGATTACATCATCAAATTTTAGAGGGAAAAGAAGAAAAAACTAAATTTTTAACTCATATTTTCAACTTATCTCCCAAATTTTGTACTCAAATTTCAAGCGGGAGTACTCATTGGATACAAAATTTAATTCCTCATCCAAGGAGTACCCATGCTGCATACTTTCAATAAATTCTTCTCCACAAAAATGAGAAATACATGAAAAACGTGATTGCAATCACGGTTTTCATGTATTTCTAATTTTTCGTGTAGCAGGGTCCATCAAAAGTATGCAACATGGGTACTCCTTGGATGAGGAATTAAATTTTTCATCCAACGAGTACTCCCGCTCGAAATTTGAGTAAAAACTTTGGAAGATAAGTTGAAAATACGAGTTGAAAAAGTAGTGTTATTATTTTATTATTTTTTAATATTTTTACCATTTTACTTAAAAAATGGTTAATCATCCCCCATGGTTGACATAATCATATTGAATCCTATATGTTCTTATAAATTTTATTTTGGTTGTACATTTTTCTTAGGAGGCCCATTTTAGACCTGAAAATTCCCCTAATGCAAAAACTTCAGCCCTAAAAGATCTAATGAATCAAGAAAAACCAGATATAATTCTCCTTCAGGAAAATAAGTAGGGAGATCTAGATATGAACACAATTCTCAGCAAAATAAAAATCACTCAGGTACCTAGTCTAAATCCAGGGGTGCCTCGGGTTGTCTTGCCACTATTTGGAATCAAAGAATTTGGTAGAAAAAAAGTTTAGCAAAAACACAAAACTGGATCAAAGTGACCCTATAGAACATTAAAGAGAACATTTAGGTCATTATTTACAATATCTATGGTCCCAAAAATTATAGGGATAAAGCGATCTATTGGGATGCTCTAAAAAATGACATTGATAATGAAGGCAGTAGAAATATCATCATTGGAGGTGATTTCAAATTAATCCTCCATGCAAATGAAAACATAGGTTGCTACTTCAACGCGGACCACTCCAGAGCCCTGCTTGAGATCATCATTCAAGACCATGAATTGGTTGATATTTTCCCTAAAAATCATAGATACACTTGGAGAAATTGCTAAATAGGAGGGGGGAACATCATGGAGTGTCTTGACAGATTTCTTGTGGTTGTCCTTCTCCTATCGTCTTTCTTCGTTGCCTCTTCCAACATCCTCTCTTCCTCTGCCTCCGACCACTACCCCATCACCCTCTCCCTTGGTGACCAGTCCTCTCTCAGCCCCCTCCATTTTAAATATAACCCTATTTGGAATGATATTCTAGAATAAAGACAATTGTTGCGTAATACATGGTTGCAGCGTGTGGAGGGATCTCCATCCTTTATTTGGGAAACCAAATTAAAGAGGGTCAAAATAGCCTTAAAGGAATGGGCTAAACTCAACTACAAGGAATAATATAAGATCAAAATTGAGATCAAGACAAAGCTAGAGGCTCTCCATAACATCATACACTCTCAAGGGACAAATCAGGAGAACTCCAATCATGAAAAAGAGCTCTATTGGAAATTATATAAAATCAATAGAATAGAAGAAGAGAAGTGGTGAATAAAATCCAGGAATTTGTGACTCCAGGCAGGTGACAAGAACACCTCATTCTTCCACAGACAAGCTACAGTTTGCAAAACTAGGAATAACAAATCCTCTATCATGGAAAATGAAGGAAAAATTCAGAAAAATCAAGAGATAGTTAAAGCTACTACCACCACTCATTATAGAGATCTTCTCACTGAAACAAGAGAACCTAAATACTACTCTGATATCTTAAGACATCCACCAAATATGATCACTAAGGATATGAACAACACTCTAAAAAAAGATATAGAAGAGGCTGAAATCCAATGCGCCATTTGGTCCTTGCATCCTGACAAGGCTCCAGGTCCTTATGGCTTCTCCATCAGCTTCTACAGGACATATTGGGACTTAATAAAAAAGGACTTGAAAAAAATAATACAGTGGGCTCAAAGGAAGAATAAAATAGGGGGCTCACTATTTCAACTCATCTTGCTCTTATCTCTAAAGAAAATCGTCCATCCTCCTTCTCAAGTTTTTTCCCTATCTCTCTCTACAATTCCTCCTACAAAATTATTACCAAAATCCTTGCCATGCACCTCAAGCCCCTTCTTCCTAGCCTCATCTTGGAAAATCAATGAGGCTTCATCTCCAAAAGACATATTTTAGACACTATCCTCCTTTTCCAATATGCCATCCATTCAATATGACTCGCAAAGAGAAAGGTTTCATCCTCAAACTCGATCTAGCCAATGATTTTGATAGGGTTAGGCACTCCTTCCTCCTTTCTGTCCTCAAAAAAATGGGATTCGATAATGACTTCATTTCCCTCATCAAATCTTGCATCTCTAGTCCTTGGATCTTCCCCCTCAAAAATGGCAAGCCTCCTACTTTATTTCAGTCCTCCCGCGGTCTTAGACAGGGTTGTCCTCTCTCTCCTTTTCTCTTTATCCTCATGGCCGAATATTTCAGCATGGCTTTGGATCATATGCGAAGAGTGGGCCTCATCACTAGAATTAAATTTGGGAATGGTTTCAAAAATATGAATCACTCGCAATTTGTAGATGACTGCACCCTTTTGATGGGTGGTGCATCCTACATTATTGCTCACAGGTTTAAATCTCTCCTTGAAAAATTCATGCTATACTTGGGAGGGCTCATAAACTTCCAAAAAATTTGCATCTATGGTTGGAATACAACTAACAAAACCATTCATAGCTTTCCACAAATATTTGGAGTTACTTATAAACTGAATTGGGATCACTTCAATTATCTAGGTATTCCTGTTAGCGCTGGCCCTCTAAAGTCCAATGTCTGGAACATTGCAATAGACAAAATGAAGAGAAAATTCCAGCAGTGGGGTTCTTCTTGGTTAAACCTTGTTGGTCATGTAGTTTTACTCAAATCTTGTCTTTCATCTTTACACATGTACCATTTCACTCAGCTTCATGACCCTGCCAACATTCATCACAAATTTGAAGCAATCCTAAGGCAATTTCTCTGGCAAGGTGGAAAAAACGAGAAGAAAAAATACAATTTTGTTAAGTGGAGGCATATCACTCAAAGCTACGAAAATGGAGGGCTTGGAATTTTCCCACCCAAGATTCTGAACATTGCATTTGGAGGTAAGACTGTCTGGAGGTTAATCAGCGGACAACAAGCATGGTGGAAAAAAGTTTTGGAATCCAAATACCTTAACTCTCCCAGACAACATCTCCTTGATCAAGAGATCCCTAACAGACCCTGCTCCAGAATCTGGGCCCTATGCAAGAAATCCATTCCTTTATTAACCCAAAATATCTCCAAAGTTCCCTGTTGGCTCCTCATGATTTGCAAGATTGGCAAGAACAAACTCTTCAGGGAACCACATCAAACCACTTTGGAGTCCAAGGACCTAGCCTTCCTGGACTCATAGAGGGCTCTCTCTATGTCAGTGTTTATAAATGATGTCTTTATGCTTTTTTTTATCATTTTAGTCTAGTTATGAAGTTCTTAGAACTATTTGTTTTGTTTGATTGGAATGGTTGATAGATAGACTGATGGTGTGATTAATTGATGAATTGTTTTAGTTGAATAGATAGACCATGAGAAACATTAATCCATTAGGCTATGGATTCATGAAAGGATTTAATTTTTCATCAACTTTGCAAGGGTTTTCATAAGGCAAGCTAACTATATCAAGTGGATCTCTTATATTAGATGAAATATGAAATTACAGTAAGTTGTGAAAGAAGCAAAACTAAAAATCAGTTAAGAATATTTTAATTCTACTTCAACAAGAAATCCTTTTAGGTAAATTTTTTAGGAAAACCAAAAGACAGAGCCTACCATAGACCTATTTGGCCATACTTTAATAAGAAAACCTTGAAGACAACAATACAACAATTCTAGAATTACTTTCAGACAAAGAAAACATTTAAGATAACAATGAGTGCAACCAAAGAGTAAGATACACCTATCTTTTTTAATCGAACACTCTAAAGACCTTCAAAGTAACAATTTGAGACATTACCAAAGGACAGGGCATATCATAGACTTCTTTGGTTTGGACTCTACTAAGTATAATTCAAAGAAAGGCCTTAAAAATAATATTTCAAGCTACACCAAAGGACATGGCATACCATATACTTCTTTGGCTTGACCCTACTGAATTATTTCCAAGAAAACAAGCTAGGTGGAACCAGAGAGCAATTAAGAATTCTATAATTAGACCTTGTAGAAGAAAACATTAAGATAAATAAATAAGGTAGAATTAGGGTTCCAAGACAACATATCCTAATCTAAAATTTATGTTCTTTTATTAGAGAAATAATGGAGAAAATGGAAAATAGAAGGAAAACATTAACAATGAAGCATAACTTCACCATTAACATACCTCAAGAATCATGTGAACGTGATTGTGTTATTGATGTTCAAAAAAGTTACATTACTCCAGTACAATGATCTCTGCAACTCAGAGTTTTCTCAAATCTATCCTAGTAATCAATCCTCTAATCAATAGCCAACCAGCTAACCAAGAAACCAACCAACCAACCAACACTAAAAATGGAGAATACATGCAGTATTTATCTGCAAAATGAGGAAGTGATCCTAAGATAGGGCTTTAGATATGTATTTATTACAGAGTTAATTCATTTTTGACCTTTGAGACCATGCAAGGCCCAAGGAAAAATATCTGAGACTGACTCGCTATAATAATAACTCCTAACTTAACTTCTGAGTGAACTTTGGGATATGTTTGACTTGAAGGCTTTATCAATAACTTTTATAATAACTGATGATTGGTTGAGAAATATCTCTAACTTTTTGTAATAAATGTTGATGTCTTTATTGGAATAAAATAGGTTTTAGGTGCCAAAATGTTCTTTTGAGGAAGTAAATGTTTCTATTGAGTCATTCAGATCTTCTTTTGTGTTGATCTATCTTTTTTTCATCCTTTAAACTTTTGTGTATGTATTTAAACTTGGTTTGTCTTCACTGTATTCTTTATCTATGCCTCTCTGTCTTCTAATATTTGATAAATATCTTTAATCCCTTAATATTCATTGCCACGGTCTCTTGATTGTTTTGTTTTCCTTTTCTAGCATCTCTATTTGTATTTTCTGAGCAGTGGAGCATCTTCTACTGTTGGAGTGCTTGTATGACCACCAATGATCATGATCCATTAGTGTTTTGCTCGATCTCATGCTCTGAGTTCTCCTAATGAAATAAGATCTCTGGATCATCACCTAGAACTTTTATTCAAACAATTTTGGACCCTAGGAATGCAATTCTTGCATTCCTGGTTTTCGTGAGTGAGTGAGGTGGTTTTCGCACGAGATGGAGGCGGTAAATGGTTTCGACAGAGAAATTCTGATTCCATTCGACGGGTGACATATGATGGAGGGTATGATTGGTGAAACCACCCATTCCATAGGGTTTGGGGTTGTTTAACCCGTGCGCAGAGAATGATGTGATATGCGATGGGAGTCATTGGATCTCGGGGGAGATAGATCTATGGTGGTCGGGGTTTTGAAATGATAGGCAAGACGGACGTTGGGACCCAGGTTTACTAAATAAGCAAAGGCGTTTATTCTGAGGGTAGGGCCAAGGCTTTATGGCCATAAGGGTTAATGTTTATGTAGACGGGGGCTTGATAAAAGGGAGCCTGGGTTAATTGAAATAGAAGCAGGGTGCTTTAGGAAGAAGAGGAAGAAACGTTAAATGAAGTTTTTTCAACAAAGTGCGGGGGCTAGAAATATATAAGGGGTTGGGATTTTCTTATTAAAACAACATTTTAATATAAAACCACAGGTCTCAAAAAACTTAACTTTTATATTAAAGAAATGTAGAAAAGGGACTTTTTTACATTGTTTTAGTGCAAATAAGGAAGAATGATGAAGGTAAGGGGGTTAATGGGGATTTTGGAGAGGAAAGTGAGGAAATTAAGCTTTAGGTAAGAAATAAGGAAGAAAATGAGAGGATTTAAAGCCCAAATGAGTTCTTAAGAGGAGCAGGGTGATTTTGAGAAGGAAAAGTGAGGTATAGTGAAAAAGGCTTTATGAAGATAATGAAGGCAGTGAGATTTCTGAAGATAGCTGATAGTCAAGAAATGTTATCTTCAGTAGATTGTAGAAAATCCATAGTCACCTAGTGAAACTGTAGAATACAGGAGGATAACATTCCCCATGAGGGAAGCAACATTAATATCGGGGAAGACAGAATTATGGGACCAAATCCTCTCTTGGATAAACCAGGCACTCATCGCATTCTCTGTCATTTTCAGGCTCTCGGACTTAAATTATTAAGAAAATTATCCAATTGGGATGATCAAAATAATAGCTGGATTGGATGGCACTTTCCCCCTATCCCTCCTTATTTGGAAGCTGACCTCTCCAACCTCAAATTCCTACTCCATGGAGCAGTACCCACGCGAAAAGGAAGTATGGATAACTTTCGCTTGGATCCAACTGGCTCAGCTTACACCATTAAAGAAGCTCACTGCCAAATCATTAAAGATTAATTTCCCACTACTCCATGGATAATTTGGAAACTAGTTTGGAATTCAGAAGCCATCCCAAAGATCAAGATTTTTATATGGAATATCCTCAAAGGAAAGATCCTCACCTCTGAAAACTTCAAAAAAAGGGGTGTGATTGGTCCATCCAGATGCCCCAATTTTCAATGTGCAGAAGAGACTACACATCATCTTTTTTTCATATTTCCCTTTTCTGCCCAATGTTGGGAAGATCGCACTTCATCTTCCCATCTTCACATGGACTCCATCAATACTATCTCCAATTTGATCAAAAAATGGAGGAAAAATTACCCTTGGGGAAAAAAGAAAAACCATTTGGCTAGAAGAGTCTGGGATATCCTCTCGTATGTGCTCTTATGGAACATATGGCTTGCTAGAAACTGAGTGATCTTCAGTAACAAAAAGTCCTCCTACAGTAATTTCTACAAAAATACATGGAGTCTCACTCTTGAAACAATTGTCTCTAAAAACAATAGCAGAATCAACGTTAGTGATCTCCATGTGGAAGAAAGAATTTTTTTGGGTAAGATATTGGATATCCCTGGCTTCTTCAAGTGTTCAGCTTGACATCCTCATCAACATGAAACATGGAAGGTTTTTTTGAAAGAAAAATAATTCATTGAATGGTTGGAAAACTGCTCCAGGCCTACTCTTTTTTTAATGGCGCATCCAAATTAAACCCAGGCATCGCTGGAGATGGAGGCATTATAATAAATGTAAATGGTAGTGCTCTTCTCTTATTCGAGTGGCGTCTTGGCTCCCTCTCCAACAACAAGGCAAAATATTACGCCCTCCTCGAACGCCTCCATCAGCTAAAGAAAAGCAACATTACCAATGCAATGGTATTTGGGGATTCCTCTATCATTATTAACATGATGATCCATGACTATCTTGTTCGCAATATAGACCTTCACAAAATTGTTAGAAGATGTCATGACATATCCAAAGGCATGAAAGACGTATATTTCCATCATATTCTTAGAATGAACAACAAGATTGTTGATGCTATAGAAAAAAAGGCATGTGAAAGACTAGCTGGACAAATCCACTACAATGATGGCCTTTCTCTGAATCCCTTGCCATGATCTTGACTCTGCTGAGGAAAATATTTTATTGGATCCGCCCTATAGAATTCTATGAAATTTGCAGACCCAATTGTACCTCCTCTCACCTATATCCCGTGACCCTATCTCCTAGGGCTCGCTCCCTGGCTTCTCTCTCCTCAATCCACTGTGCTATATATCCCTGCACCCCCTCTTATTTCCCACATCCTTCTGCAACACTTCCTTTCTCTTTTTCTATCACTGAGCTCTTGTTCCATGCATTCCCCTCCCCCTGCTGGTCTAACCCTCTTCCCATTCATTTCCCCTTCGTCGTGCACCCTCCCCCCTCTTATCCATTAGTCTCAGCCCTTTGTTACATAATGGCTCAGAGCAAATACTACCTCCACTGTGTAGATCTCCAGGCTGAGTTGGAGAAAATTTGCGCTCAACAAAAAATCCTGGATGCCAAGCAACAATCGGATGTGAATATCTTCCTGCACAGGATTACATCTCTTCAACAATAGTTCAATGACCTTCCCAATAAATTCTCCCATGCAGAAATATCTGTCCAAATTCTCAAATATATGCTGGAAAAATGCTCAGCCCCAAGTTCCAGTTCCAACAATGTGAGAATCGCTAGCACCAATGACAATATTGTTGGTTCAACCAGGCACCCAATGATCATTGACTAATTTTCTCTCCTCTTCTTCTCAGCATGGTTTTTAACTTTGTTCTACTACTCTCTCAGTTTGTCCATATCTACTCGTTATCTATATTTCATTATTTTCTGAACAGTAGACACAAATAAGGCTTAGCATTTTGTGGTAGCCACCTTCTTTGTTGCTCCTTAGAAAAATTTTCATTTAACAAGGAGTCATCTCCTCACATCTTTTTTGGAATATAAATCAACACCTGATCTTGTTAAAAAAAAAGAAAAAAATCATAATAATCTTGATAACTGATTGATGTTGGTAGTGCTCTCTGTCTTATTGATGTTTTTGTATTCTTGGATGGTGGTTATGGTAGATATTAGGTTAAAATTTGGAACATCATGTTGCTTTAGTAATCTTGGTTGGTGAATTTGGTACAGTGAATATTCCAATTATGTGTATGAGCCTATATCCACAAATAATTTTTAACATCCATGTATGTTTACAATGCTTATACATTTTGGATAACAACCAATTATAGTATCCATGATGGTTTGGATATTCATGGTATCATAAGAGGTGGATCAAGGTTCAATGAGGAAGGCAAGAGCCATTTTTTAAAGGCTACAGCCTTGACCAGTGAAGTAATATTTGATGTTGTTTGAATTTTCCTACGATGGTATTTATTACATTCATATATTTTATGATATGTGAAATGAGACAGTGAGCTAGCCATGATATGTTATAACATGATGCCAAGCATTTTTTATCATTTATTTAGTTCCTTTTATAATATATGGTCTCTATATGCAAGGCTACCTCATCCAAGGCTGCCATGTCTCCAAGTTCCTTTTATAATATATGGTTTCTATATGCAAGGCTTCGATGTCTCCAAGTTTAATGAAAAAATCCTAGATCCATATACAAAAAAAAGAAGAAATGTTTCTAGCTCTGGATCTTGTAGTAGTTTTCCATAGATCCCAACAACTCTAATTGTGTCATTTTTAGTCCCCAAAGACTCTGTCTCAACAAGTGCTAATGTTTAACTTCATCCATTCAGGTTCGTGTCTCGCGCTCATAGGATTCTTCATAGCAGGAGTTTTATATCCGTGGTAGTTATCCCCCTTATTAAAGAGACACAAATATTATAGTTTACCTCTAACAGGAATTTAGCAGTTCAACTTTGTTATCTCAAAATCCTCTCCTACTTGTATTATTTATGTATTTCCATCTCTGCCTACAATATCCCAATTTATTAGTCTTCCACATCAGCCTATAAGTGTGTAGCAATTAAAAATTAAGAACTAGTATTCTGGAAGGTTGTAAGGAGTGGACTAATTCCTTCCTTTTTTAGAGTGGTTTAATGCGAAAATGTGTAATGGGGTCTAGAAATGGAGATCCAATGAATTGAGGGCTAGGGGCAGATGTTTTTCTCGGGAAAAACATTAAACGTGAAAATACAACGCAAAACATTCTTACCCTTGCCTTGGGATGGTTGAGGAAGTTAACGAGGACAAAAAAAGTAATGAAAATAGAGAAATTTAAAAATCCGAGTAACCAAAACCTAGTCATTAAACTCATAGGGTTCTCACCATCTGAAAAAACTCTCAGATTGTAAATATCAACATAATAGGCTACAGAGGGTAAGATCAATCTACCCTCACTTCAATAGTCTTCTTATGTTGAAACATCCACTTCCCAATATATTTCTCATCATAAGTGATAACGAATTATTCTTATTTTTAGTTTCTCAGCTCAAATGTTGTCATGGATTGATTGGTTGCTAATGCCTAAATGGTTAGTGGTCTTCAACTGCTTGTCATGTCTTTTTATTATAGGTCCCTTATAAATAAGAAGCCTTTTATATGAATCTTTATGGATTTACTTTATCCATTGAAATGACATGTCTGAAGATATTGACCCCATTCAGGGCTTTACTATATCCCTCAAGTGATATTTCCCAAGAAGTTGTCACTGTTCAGGGTCTCACGTTATCCCCAAAGAAATTTCCCAAGCGCTTGACCCCATTCGAGGCGAAAAAAGATTTTCCGGCAAAACCATACAAAATGAACATGGAATATTACATAGGCTAGTTGTGTTTAACACAAAATCATAACCCAGTGAATAGATAATATTTGGCATTTTTCATGGCTTGAATGTTGAACTAGTTAGTGAATAATTTTTGGGGAAACTAGGGAGAAACTGCTTCCAGCCTGTACAAGGGATAGCCGTGGAGGATGTTTCCCAAAAATCCCCGTTTTTAGAAAAGAGGAAATAAGGACACATCCCCTGCCTCCCTAGCTACAAAGAGAACATGAAAATAACTCTGGAGTTATTTTGGGACCGTGAGTCTCACCAGTTCAAAATATGAGAAACCAATGATGCATTAGTTATATCTAACATTAGACTTATGTACCAAGTTCAACTAAAAAACTCCTTAATGCTTCATATAAGAGGATTTCTTACCAAGCAATGACATAGTAAGAGATAACCTACTATCACGTCAAAACCACTAATGGTGGACCAAGGCATATGTAGGTAGATGTTGTTCTTTTTACTTGTAGGAGAAAACTTGGGATTTACGTTTTTAAGTATAATTCTTGTCATAGTTACTTGATGCCCTATTTAAACCTTATGGATGATGCGAGGTCATTTGTAATCAATAATTTAGCATTCAATAATTTTAATAAGGCTTCACACAAATCTCACCATTAGATTCTCATTCATAAAATAAATATTCCCCGATGGATAAAGTTAATGTACAAATACATAGTAGCTTTATATTCATCCAGGGAAGGAACTATGCAGACAATTGCCTATTTCAAGGAAGTATTTAGTATGTGTATTCTATCCAACCCATAGGCCATATTTTAGGCCCTTGGCTAAGAAATTGGAATGAAAGGTATGCCTTACCATAAATTCACGTGGCCATTACCATCATTTAAGCATGGTCTACATAGTACAAAACAGGGAGGCAGAAGACTTCATGTTTAACAAAATAATTGTGAAAATTCAGTAAGATATTGCTATTATTTTTACCCTTAAGCACTTAATGAAAAATAAAGTGCAACGACACTATGGGAGAAATAAATTGTGTTTAAACCCTAAGATTTTCGAGGTCAATGTCAAAATTATAGATATTTCAAGCACTCAAGGGCCAAAAACCATCTCACATTTATGTTTTATGACTTGCAGCTCTATCTTACTTAATAAGGTCTATGACGTATAAGCACTGAAGAGTTGAAAACTCTATTACTTTTAAGGTATAGTTCTGGTCATGAATACAGTTACTAGACTATGCAATACAAGTTAACTTGTGGAAGAATACCTATAAACAACCCCACGAGAATTTAAGTTTTAAACCGTCCATCTCTTAATCATTGAACTTATATTTTGATATGAAAAAGAAAACTATAGATCACATTATCGTAGACAAGTTCACCTTGGATTGCATCAATTTCACTATGGACAGAAGTTATGTCTGTTAGGATGTAGACCCTACACTTGGCATGGTTTATTGCATGTTTAAGCATCAGTTGATCTTGAGAGGAAAAATTCAGTTAAATATCATTTCTTGCTCATGTCACAAAGCTTTACAGAAATTTTGTTGCATAATGGTTGGGTCGTAAAGTCAAAACACTAACAAGAAAATTTATAACTCAAGATAAACATATCACTATTGCAGATATCTTGCAATTTAGCTTTTGCTACAAACAAAAATTTTAGAAACAAGGTATATTTTATTTCACCATAATATTAGTTGTCAAAAATACACAGGCCCATGTTATTACATTTGGAATTTCATTTTATAGAATTGAAGCCTTCATTACAGACCACAAAAAAATATCAGAAATCAGGGAATACATACTAACTCAAAGGCGCAAATAGTTATAGTGCTAAATTACAGTGTCTAAGAGGAACACAATACCCATATTAAAATTTTAAAAAACAAACCATTAAAGAAAGCACAACTAGAAAGAATTCTTGATAATGCGAGGGGTTTAGATCAATTTCTAGGTCCTTGTTTTTCCATCTTAGAACAAACAGTAAAGTTGTACATAATTTGAATCTACGGGAGTGTATAAATACATATTTAGAGGGATTTTCCAGTGAAGAGAAAACCTATATTCAATGTGGTTTAGGTTTGAAATATTTCACACTTGTTTGTGTGCAAGCATGTATAGCATGAAGAAAATATGTTTTGGAACATTAAACTATAGAATTGTTTCTTGCAACTGACTGGCTTATTGACATAGGTGGACAAAATAGAAGCTTCCCTAAACCATTATAATAATTTATATCTGTAGGATGGAACTTCTGCCTTTGTGATACCAAAGGGTTTTCTTGACTGTTGTCCTCCCCAATAAGAAAGAGAGGAAATATATTTGATGGAGGCCCATATTTTCTAAATGCCACGTGACTCTTTGTTCACGATCTGAAAGATCTCCAAAATTAACCACCAGTGTAGGTAAGACATCCCATTTGGAATTTTGATGTGAACATATTATGGAAGGATGGAAACTGGCTGGGAAATTTTCTGATCCTTAGAGATGAATAGGGGAAAAAGAATAGAAAACGCATAGGCATGTTTTGTGTTTATTTAGATATATCTAAAGGAATAAAGTATGTGACCAACAAGTTTATTTCTATTAAACCCTTAGTTTAATAAGGACTACAAGGAATCTTAGACAACATATAGAAAACGAAACAAGAATGAGAACCTCGCTGCATAAAATATGCTCATAAATACAAAAAATATCACATTTGTAAGATCCAACAAGAAAAGTGGCTAAAGATGGACAGGAAAAACCCTAGAGCCACTAGGAAAAATCTTTAAGTGAGGAAACTAGGGTAGGAAACAAATTTAACACTAGAACAATGGTTGTACCACACAAAAACCATTTATAAGTATTAGGAATCCATCCTTGAGGAAAATTCCACCAAAAACCAACATGAAGGGGATAGTTTTGAAAGTAATATGTGAAGGTTTATATGCAATCATGTCATTGATTTTTGTATGAAGCTGAACTATGAGAGACATTTTTGGTCCTCCAGAATTTGTAATTAAAGTTAAAAATTCTTGGAAAGATGATAAAAGCTGATTTTGACATCTCAAACAAGAATATATATATATGTGTGTAGCGCGGATCTTCTAGCTTCTACATTCACAGATCTACAAAACTGATGAAGACACCTCTCATCTACACGTGTAGATTTACACACCCTGTTCTATCCCATAGTAAAATAATACTTCTCAAGATCTAAAAAAGTGTTATTAGAAACTAAGAAATACATTCTAACACACAAAATTATAATTAGAGGAATCAAGAGAGATTTAACACCTAATTCTAGCATATCAGAAATGTACATGAATACACAACTTGTGGCATCATAAAACATAATATCTTTATTTATTAGCTCCTCCTCTAATATTTAATGCAGCACACATGTACAAACCATGGTTTCCATCCAATGATTAATTCCACAGGCAAACTAAAGCTCCTTTGAGAACATTATATCTCTGTCTATGTTACATAGAGGCAGGCTTGTCCCCTTATACACATAGATTACAATCATTATATCCTAAATTTATTGAAATAAATACATCTAAACCCCCTAACATCAATGCTGCCACATTTTTTAGTGTTAGAGATCCACTACACAGCGAATAGGAATCTTGCTTCATGGTCTTGCTACAAATTTTCTTCTTGCCATTTGGTTCGAAAATCCATTCCTAGCTCCTCATGATTAATAGACCCAGCAGCTCCCATAAATGGGTCAATAATTTCGATATGTATCATGCTCTACTACCCTTGCGTCGAGCACAAATATATATAGACCCAAGCCTGAGATGCACTTCCCAGTTTGTGAAGATTGAAGTTGCATATCTCCTATTTCTATATTTCATAACTCAGTGATTTGTGTGCATTCGATGTATTCTCAAGCCTAGGAACCCCCAAGTCAATATGAAACCATAATCTATATGGGTGTGTGTGCAAGTTTCATATTCATGCAGTCAATGCTTTTTCTATTTTTAATGTCCCATCACGTGGACATACAAAAACTAGAATGCTCACCCATGTCCGGGATATTAGCATGGACCTCTACTCTTTCTCAGTGCAACTAATATGGATGTGATCCAATTTCCATCTCTCCAAAAGTACACAGTAAACATTACATCAAATAAGATTTGCCACTATCCCTGAAAAGACAAACTACTAGGGACTTTGTGGCATAAACATAGATATGTAAAAAGGTTGGAGCTTCAAAAGAAAGGATCCAGATTTGCATCAGGAATAGAAACTATTCAGTAGAGGTTGAATCGGGCTCCAAATTACTCATTCACATTATAGTAGGAATATCCATGGGAAAATAAAGTGATTATTTTATAAAAAATAGGATAACCTAACTTGAACAAGCTAAGGCCAGGATTAATATATCTTTTGGCCATAGTAGAATGTCAACCAATACAATTGTAGATTGGATAGTTAATAAATCCACTAAGAGGGAGAACCTTAAAATTATTAGAGCTGATAAAAATCATTCAAGAGGCATTGGTGGGAGATCCAACTTGTCATCCTATCCAATTCATCTTAAACCATGAATTATAAACTCCATCCACACCTCCCTCACTCCTCAAACTTTAGGAGAGAATGAAGCTACTAGTAATTATTAAAATTATGTTCCCCCAAATCAGGTGAATGTCACTTGATGTAAAAGAATTGAGGGGTTTTCAAGGAAAAAATTCCATATGACCCTACGTATTCTCATGATCCATAATTTATTACCAAAGCCATAAGAAATAGGTATCATCTCATGGAGAACTTTGATCCACCCTCATTCTTCTGTCTAAGTATGAGCTCCAGGAGAATCATGAAAACTTCCTCTCAGCACCTTCATAGTGGTATATAGCAAAACCAACCTACCATAATGTTGGATTAGTTAAAGGAGTAAAATGGATTATGGGTAGATTTCAGAGATGTAAGGCCCTGCTTAGATGCTATGGAGAAGTATCTCGAGAATGCAATCATGTCATTGAAATTTGTATGAAACTTGTACATCTTAGATTATGGCCCATTTCCATATTGGAAAGACAACCACCCAAAAATATATAATTGGAATGAGGTCACTAACAAATCTGGAATGGTTAGGAGAAAGGGGTGTTTTTCCTTTTTTGGGGGGATGGGATGGGGCGGTGTCCATGAAGTGAAATGTAATATACCCACGAAGTGAACAACCATAGATGGTACGAAATAAGTCCAACACAACAATTAAATCAGCTCATATTTCCTCGATTTTTGTGCCACCAAATTCAGCCTCCCAAAAACGAAATCTAACCCAAAGATCAAAATCAAACAGTCATGGTTGACCCAAATTCAATGCTAGTAAACACTACACATAAACCCCTTAACATAGTCCAAAATTTCTAGCTTCTCTTTCACATGTACGAAGGAGAGAGAAAGTCTCCTAAGGTTGTACGACCCAATCAGATGGGGAGAGAATGTGTGAGATGATTTGATGTCCAAATGAGGTTTGAATCTCTCCTTTTTATATCTATCAATGAGGGTGTGTGACACATCTTTCGGTACTTGTGAACCTACATTACAATTCTAGCCGACCTTGACAAATTGTAATTGTCTGGAAAATAAATTCAAATTCCAACTTCTTCTTATCCAAACAATATAATCATTAGATTAATATTGCACCTCTCCAAAAGAGGAATCCAACAAAAATATCATCTCTATCATATGAGCAGTGTAACATGGATTTTGGCCCTATTTTCCAAATTTAACACAAATTGAGGTCAAATCTATGTGTCTAACTATGAAGAGTTGAGAAAAATTATGTTAAGAGAAATTCATGATGTTCCATATGAAATACAATCAAGTTACCAAAATACCTTAGTTATAATAATAAAACAATATTGAATATATAAATATATGTGACCAAGTGCCTCAAGTATCAGAGGGTTATGGCAGGGAAAAAGCATCCAGCAACATGGTTGTTGCCTTTGCCAATTCCAAATGGAAATCGAAATTAGTCACAATTGATTTCATCACAAAAACACCCTAACAAATGAAAAAGCATGATTTTGTCGTAGTGATGGTATTATAGTGGATATGTTGATGAAGCGACACAATTCATTCTAGTGCAGTCTATCTGTAACGTAAGAAGTGATGAGAATTTGTAGTCTGACTAATGCAATTTTATTGACTAGAGACACAACTGCAAATCAAACTTCAAGAATCTTTTTATCTTTGGCTTGTGAACATACTGGAATCTCACCATTGTGTATTATCTACAAATAGATGGATGACAAAACAATGGGTGACATGTATCCTTAGGATGAGTTCATTTGAAACCTTAGTTGACAAAATATAAAATACTCCAATAAGTTGTACTGATCCAACATATGGGATTACATGTACGCAAAAAGTTGTTTGGCATGATAGATGAGTGGGTTGAAAAAATTAATCAGAATTTGAAGGCACACCAAGAAGGGATGAAAAGTGTTGATTAATTAAGAAAATCCAACAAAGAATCAAAAGTGGGTGACCTTGTAATTCTTAGGTTGAAGCATAAGAAAATTTCTTTGATAATGGGGAGTTGTGGCAAGCTAGCTCCATGATACTAGAAGCCTTTTGATTTTCTTCAAAGCATAGACCCAATTGCATAGAGTTTCATTGTTTACTAAAATAGAGCACATAAGTTTTTTCTATTTCTCTACTTAGGAAGAATGTGAAAGACATGAAACCCTAATCACGTGATTGGCTACACTACCATTCAATTGAAAATATATGAAGAGTTCCACACCAATCCTTCATGCATGCCCAAAGAGAAGATAAGTATGCCATAGAATTTAGAGACAGACATGTCAAAGTCCAAGAGTTCTACACCATTCCTTAATGCATTCCCAAAATGAAGATGACTATGATCTAGAATATAGCAACAAACATGTCAAGGTCCAATGCAATCAATCTGTATTGAATGAAACAACGAGGAGGAAGGGGAATTCCATGAGTAAAAAGTACACATGCTTGTTAAAGTTATGAAGGTCACACCAAAGCGAATGTTATCCCAAGGGGAGGTGAATGTAGCACATGCTTTGAGAACCTTCTTTGCATGTGGGTCTTGTTAACCCAAGTAGCACTTATTTCTAATTAAGGGTTAAGAATCAAGATGCAATGAGACTGAGTCACACGATTCTTTCTAGGCATAAGATCTAATAAGACTAGGTGACACTAATCTCTTTCTAGGCATAAGATCCAATGAGATTCAGTCACACCAATCTCTTTCTAGGAATTTCTTAGCATAACCATTCACTAAAGGACTTTTGTTGATGTGTGCAGTAATTATTTTTTGTGTCTGGAAGTGATTATTGTTGGTGTGTGCAGTTGCTCATAGTGATGTTTGTGTGTACAAAATGAAAGGCACTAAAACTGGTTGTGGTTCCACTATAAGCATAACAGTTTGTTGATTTTTCTTGAAAGGGTAGACAAAAATAGTTTCATTTTCCCTATTGTAAAAATCTTGCATTATATAATTGCAATATATTTTACTTCAGAAATAATTTTACAATATCTATTAATAGATGGAAGTTAAAGACATGTTTGGGACAATATCTGAGCCACTTTTCCCTTTAATATATTATCACATTATAACTGAATGATATAAAATGTCCTATCACTAATCCCCCTTGGGTTCCAAATATCTACTCAAGTTGAATTAGAAGTTTTGGTAATTTTAATTTCTCACTTCGAACATGTAAAGTGAATTTTCTATCAGCCTATCCCAAAATCAATGTCTAAAATAACCTCAATCTTCATGCAAATCAGAAGTACATAATGTAATATTGTCCCTTAGCAATTGCACTATTTATGTGTTTTCCTTGTATGATTCTTCACCAAGAGTATCAATATTTGCAATGGCCTCATCAAATTCTTGTTTTTCCAAGTGACATGCCCTACAACAAAGAAACCAAGAAAATAGGTACAACATTGGACAGTTAGAAGAAATTACACTTATGTGCATATTCTACATAGTTTAAACATGCAAATGTATTATGTAGGCACAAAAATTAACAATTTGTCTTTATTATTGTCCAAAATATCAAGCAAGGGACCCACCTGGTAGCCATATCTTCTTACATTCTGCTCTCATTTAATTGACTCGAAAGCTTTCTACAAAAATATATGGAAAATTTATAGAGAACTCTCTACATAACTAAGCCCAAGAAGCTAGTCTAATTTATCATACCTTAGATTAAGTATCCCATCAGCTTTCTACTTCGAATATAAAAATACCAGTGAGTAGTTTGAATGTTGACCGAATTTAAATTATTCGATGGAACAGAGCAGCAATGGCAACATGCCACCCTACCCTTATATTCCTCCACTTGTGTCTGCATTAAAAAACAAAATAATAACTCCCTCATTGCTCTATTATCGATCAACATAAAGTAGCAATACATGGTTGGGAAGTTTCATGGAACTTACAGGCTGCAAGAATATGGTGCTGAAAAAGATAAGTGGGGCTCAAGAGGTATACCAAGTAGACTCACATAGTCCATGATAAGAAGAAGCAAAATATGGATTGAAACCTACATACGTGGAAATTGATCATCTAAAATACAACTCAACTTTGCTACAGTTGTATCCCACATCATTTCCACCTGGGGAGTGTAGATTAATCCTCCATGCATCCTCAAAATGCAGTCTTCGACTATGAAATTCCCAATAATATGAGAAAATATAACTGATGTGATTCTAGAAACGTTGCACTTATGGGATTTGAAAATCTGAATGAACCTACAGCTGACGATTTGTAGTAATCCTGGAACTGGTCTTCAAGTGGAAGACAAGTCTGAATATGGTGGGCCCTAGAAACTAGAGTGATTTCAAATTTCAAAACAGAATCAGCATCTTCGGTATCCTCAGTTTCTAAAGCATATAACATTCCCTTACACTTGACCTGCTCTGTTCCATGCCTGCTTTTCACCAGCCTCACAGCTCCTCTTCTCTATGTTGAGCTAAACTGCTTTTTTTTGGCCTAACAGCTCCTCTTCTCTCTCCCGAGATGAAGAAACTTTCCCATTTTCCAACTGACAAATTTCTTCAGCAGTACTCCTAATCTTCACCTTCCATTCATTGAATTCCTTGTTCACTCTTTTATCAATGTGGGATTTGATTTCAGCATTTGTTGAAGCGCCTTTGGCTAGCATTTATGTGGGATTTTATATCAGAGATATTTTATGGGTGAAGGGTAGATTTTTTAGGCGAAAATTGGAACTAATCTAAAATAAAAACTAAAAAAACTAATAATAATAATAATAATATATGTAGTATTAAATTAAAAATTTAATATAAAAAATAATATATTAAGTTGCATGTAAATTATTAATTATGTAAAATTTACAAATATAATTAATATTTTTATGAAGTGGTATTTATGTGTGAAGAGTATAACTTTCTTGAAATTTTAGTTATTTGTGTGGTTATTCTTTCTTATATATTGAGAAAAAATAAAATACTAAAATTAAAATTATGTGGTTTCTTCTTGTTTTAATATAGCTATATAAAGGTATGATAACATGTCCCTTCTTAAAGTTTGACAATTTTTATTTTTTTTGGGCTAAGCTTCCAATTATCACAATGAGGCCAATTTCCCAGATTTAGCATTATGAGGGGTTATGACCAATGGAGGAATTTATATTGGGGCTTTTATCTTTAATAATATTTACACAACATTACCACATTTTCACACTATGAATAACTCTCAAGGTCATTACCAATAGACGTGAAACGGGGCCTTAGACTTGGAATATGGGCACCATTATTGTTTTTTGTATGATAATAATTAGCATGAGGGAAGGAGAAAAAGGCATTTATTTCTAAAATGAAGCTTCTCATGCTCAAGGGCCATGAATTTGGAATTGAACAACCACATAGATCCTCTTAAATAGTCTTAGGAATATATGATACATCAATTATATTAGGAATTTTTTCGCACCATGTATAGGATTTAAGGAATGTACCATGGGTAGGGGAGGTAAAAAAGTTGGCATTATGCCTTACAAGAATATTTTTAGTGTCAAGACCAATGAGATAGACTTAAAAACCACTTAGATCTTCTTTAATGAATATTTGGTCCTAAGTTGGGATATGGGCACCATATGATTATTTCTCACCACATATTAGAGTTAGTGTTTATGTTATGGTTAGAAGAGGAAAATAATGGTCTTAGTCCGTAAATCAATATTTCTCATGCTCAATTGCCATGAACAAGACCTCTAGCTCGAAATATGGGAATTTAGTATGTTTTTCATAGTAATAATGGGTCTCGTGACCTTTACTATGGCCAAAGAAGGACATTAAAGAAAAGGGATGTTGGATTTATGGGTCTTGACCCAGGTTCAGTTTTAAGTTTTTCCAACAAACCTCGATACTACTGGCCCTTTCGACAATGGTCTGCTTGCGCAGGTCAAGGTCTCACCCGAAGTAGTATGGGAGGGTGTTGGAACCAGGTTTCCACACCCTGAGAGAGAGAGGGAGAGAGAGAGAGTTTATTAAAGGGGGTCCCTTCGGATCTAACAGAATTGAAGAGGAGAAGCCTAATATAGAACCATTTTAATAGTATATCGGCTAAGCACATATTGTAATTGACAGGTAACTTGAGCAGAGTATTTTAAACAGAGCTACACATTCATAATATCACATCCACGTGCCCATCAATATATCATCAGTATTCAGTAAGAAGACACAAACTTAGAACATAAGCATAGCCAATAATAATAACACAAGAACTCTAAAATACCATCAAAAACCTTCTTATTAATTCATATTCAAATCCGACTTACAGACTCTATTACCAGCCCGCGTACACAGCCAGCGGGGTCTACACACAGCAAGACTTTGGGGTCTCCACGCACACAGCCAGCAGGAGGCCTTACCCATATGATCAACACAATATATACACAATTTTGTATCCAATATTAAATTACTTTTATCTTAGCCTCCTCTAGAATTTATTTATCTATCTATTTATAACATCTTAGCCTGCGCTACTCTATGTTCCACAAACCGTGGTTTGTGGACTCATGGCCTACCCTTTGACCCATTACAATACATCGGGGCTTTGACCTGCCCCAAAGCCCCTACGCTAGACCAAGTATTACAAAATATTACAAAACTGGACCAAAAATGTGGTTAGGGGACCTCGTTTCAGCAGTCCCCCAACACAATCTTGTGACTCATCTTGATTCACAATGTTGACATGTTTTTCATCATTTCCTGAAGCTGCTCAATAGCGGTAGCCAACGGGGGTAGAACACCTATGCTTTGCACGGCTATATTATGCACAATATCAACTAACTTTTGTGAATTTGGTCCTTTAGTCGCAGTGGTGACACTATCCAAGGTTTGATTCAACTGTCTCACAACCCCTTATAACTCCTATGAAAGCTTGAGAACTTCATTAGCCTAGGGCATTAGCTGGTCGTTGAGTACCTGCTTCTTGCGCTAGAGCCCCACAATTTCAATTTTGCACATGTGGATGGTCTGAAGGCATGGTAGTCATTGAGCTGGGACAAGGGTGGTCATAGTGGCTTCTATCTGCTCAAAATCGTGCTCCTTTTGGTGCAGCTTCTAATCGATTTTGTGAAGGAGGGGGTCACGCTGCACCAGATACCATAACTCCATAGCAGTCTCAAACAATGCAATGCCCTGAGTGATCTATGCGGTAATAGTGGTTGTAGCGTCCATGACCAGCGTGGCTCACTAGGCACACACTTTTGGAGGGGTCTCACGATGTAGCTTGGCCTATAGCGATGCCATATGAAGCTCCAAATTGACCTTAACAACTTGCACCTCAATCCAAGACAACTTCAAAGCAGCGGCCAAGCCTTCAACTTTGGCGTATGGTGTAGTGGAGGCAGGAATTACTTCTACCATATCCTCACAGAGTCGGTTGATTAATTTCTCTAATTTAGCCTGCTACACGATGGCGACGATGTGTGCAGCCTGGGCCTCAGCGGATTTGACATCTGCAGTTGCAATAGTATGCTCAGCCTCACTAAGGTGTTTCTACACTTGTAGTTCTCTGTGTTGAAGCTCACTAGTGATGGGGGTAAACAAGTCGTGAAACTGCACACACGTCAAATAGCGAACATCATGATCAACTTAAGAGCATGCTCGGACTTGGTTTCATAATTCTGAGGGTATCATTGCAAATGCTATGCTTGGGAGGGGGAAGATCTGACTGTCCATGATGGTGGTTAGGGCTGTAACTGTAGCTGGCTGGCCCACTTCATTCTACCTCGCTTGATCCACGCTCACTTGAAGTGTGTCTACTTTTATCTGAAGAGCTTGCAGCTCATATTGAAAAAATTCTAACGCAGCCTTATGTTGTCCTTCCAAAGCAGCCCATGGATCCTCAGTAGTGATCTTGACAGCATCCACAATTTGTTCTAAGTCCTATTCGGTCAATGTAACCTCTATGTCTGTACTAGGCTTAATAGCCTTGTGCTTCTTTCTAGACCCTTTTGGAGGCTCACTGGTGTGTTTGATGCCATGTGGGGACACCGTATCTTCACCACCAAGACTGTCGATGTCTTGATCTTGTTGGGACTCTGGTTATGTCTGCACATTAGTGCCCTTGGGGGTTGTGGGGGTCGTCCACTATGTTGTAGTAGGAACATCTGATTCCTTCGCTGAGGCTAGCGGAGTAGTACCTTTTAGGGTTTTTCTTTGGCTAGATGTTCCTGTTGTGCCTTTGTCGGACGGCTTGGAACTAATATTCCACTCGAGTGGCCAAGTTGCAATCACTTGGTCAATGTCTGCTTCTGTGGCCATATACGGAAGGTTATACCAAGTTAGATCATTGTGGGATTGAACCTGCACATTATGCATGGTAAATTGGGATGCCACGATATCCTTGTATTTATTTTAGACCATAGGCGACTAGCGCGGCTAGAAATGAATTATCGCTACCAGGGCCCGATCATATAGTACCCAGAAAACCTTGTTCTCCTCGACTCGCTTGGGATCCTTCGAGTTCCAAAGGTTTGAAAACCATGCTCCTTCACATATTCCTGGCTCAAGATCAGGGAACACTTCCTCCTCTGCTGCCTCCCATGCAACTAAGGCAATTAACAGTATCAACCAAGAGTAGCAGCAAGCTTTTCCTTGATCTTGGGCCTTGCACACATTGTCTAGAAATTCATCGACAAGGTACTGTGACCAGTTGAACCAAACTCCTTTTTCGCATCTACCAGCGAGTTTAATTAAATAGGTGGGGACAACCGTTGCCTAGCATTTGTGCATCAATTTTCATGCAAGCAGTAGGGTACCCATGTGCATCCCTGGATCACTGATCTAATCTATTTGAAACCCTCTTTTGTTGTGAACAACGTGGTATTTTTGTGGGACGTTCTCAGCAATCTGTTACTCATACTTCTTACCAATTCCTTCCTTAGGATTTGGCCCCTGCATTGGGAGGCTGGTGATTCGATAAATTAAAGCGGCATCAATCGAGATGGGACCCTGCATCCATAAGAACCCATCATGGACCAGTGCCAAGAGCTGGCGAACAATCATACCAGTGATATTGTAGCAGCCAAAGTGGGAAAGACGTAGCAAGTTCAATATTCCTGAATTTTCCAACCCGCATTCCCATGGCATTGGTTTGAACTTTGGTACGTTACCATACATTACCCTTTGAAGATAGAGTTCTGGAGCCAGGGCCAGGAAGGCATCCAAATTTCTCAGATCATGATCATCAAATTTAAGGAGGGGGAGGCCTCTAAGCATTTCTCCCTGCAGTGGTACTTCTTTGGGAACTAGCGCCATCTGGAGGTAGGCGCGGATTACATCGACATTCTTGGGGGCCCACATCATAGACTTTCTTGGTTTAATGTATGGTAGCAGCCAGGATAGTGGTGTCAAGTGTAGAGCTTCCTCTTTGGTCGTCATAGGGCACTTTGATGAATCTGAGGAACGACCCTTAGGAACCTTCCGAGGGGAATGCAAAAATCGAGGGGATTTATGTGGTTTCACCCCGATCCCCTTTTCTTCTTTGAATTTTCCTTTTTCTTCTCCCTGCACCTTCCCCATGCCCTTTCTCTTGGTCGACGTGGACACGAACTCCTCCATCTATAGGGTTACTTCGAATACATCTTCATACCTAACTTCCCCAGAAGCCATGACAGGCAATGAATCAACGGGGTTAGTAGCGGTCATCCTTGCGCAGAAGAAAAATTCGGGGTTGCTGCTATCAGAAAAAGTAGCTCACTTAGACATGCGAATGTAAATTGTACAAACTAGATTAAATGCACTGAGGTACCCAAGGCGCCAGAGTTTCAGAAATAAAACAAACTCCTTGTGATCGACGTCCCTCTTCTTATAGTTCACGATGATGGAAAACAGTCAGATTAGCCTTAATTGAAGTCTATCATTACAGAAACGGTAAAAAATCCTTCTAAATCACCACATTAATTGGCAATTTCCCATTCCGTTCGACAGTAAACTTGGTTTTTCACACAATTTCCCTATTCCAATGGCTATTTTTCTCTACCGTTACAATCCCAGTGCCTATATTGCACCCCTTTGTACCTTCTAGCCTACACATTATCCCTACACAACCATCGACCTGGCCTTCGTTCTCATGCCCTAACATGCATGACATCTTTTACACATCTATGCCAGCCATATTGTCATTTGGTCTACACAAGGCTATCCTTATAGTATTTCAAACAACTTCCATTTACGTACCCTCGAAAGAAATCTCCATGTAGTGTAGCCAACTGGACCACACCAGCATCGATAATTTCCTTCACTATATATGGGCCCAGCATCTGCATACGAAACTTCCCTGGGTGTCACGCAAACTAGCTATCGTACGATAATACCAAGTCATCCTCGTTAAAGCTCTTTTGCCGAATATGTTGATCATGCCAAGCTTTTTCGTGAGCCTTCTGAACCTGCTGGTGGAACTTAGCAATGAACCTGTTGTATCTCAAGAAACAATCCCTTGGTTTTGGTAAGGAATCAGTGATCAAGACATTTATAAATGTATGTCACAAAAGTAGGATATCAGGAGGTCTTTGTTTAAGACCTTTGGAAATTAATTATTTATAACCCTCAATAATCTGATACATTAAAAGTATTCACAATGCTATTATATGTTGATATTAATTGAAATGAAAGGAAGAAACTAGAAAGGAAACTCAAAATGATATGTTAAATAATAGAATTTATCACCTTAAATCTCCGAAAGAACTTTATATAGATAGAATGGTTGGAGTGAAGGAGCGCACATTAAGGATGTTTAACTCTTACTTACAAATGTAAAAAGAGCCCCATGGCTACATTACTTCACCTCATTCACAAAAGAATAAACATATGATGAAATTGGAAAGACGTATCAACATCAACAGGTGCAAGAAACTTGATCTTCTTTCATTGATTTTTAGAAAATTTAGTACAAAATTTACAGTCATCTAGAGGTCCAAAACTTGAAACCTACCTCTTTCTTTTTCATTTCTTTAAATACAATACAAAGCAGTTGTAACTGCTAAAACTACTTGTAACTACTCAAACTACGTAAAACTATATAAACTATCTATTACATGGAAATTTAAAACTTCATTACAATATGGATCATTTAATAAAAAGATAATTAAAACTAAAGCCTCAATCTATTTGTTGAATTTGAATTTTCTTGGCTGCCATTGTATTCTTCGGGTTTGCTGACATGTCTTTCTGAGAGGTTGATGTGCCACCCAGTGAATCAGTCATCCATACTCTACATTTCTTCCATATCTCAATGTTGTTTTTGGGAGAATTGATCAACTTATGATATTCTAGCCTGAAGGGAGTGATCCTACTGAAAGTAGGCCATTCTGTGAACAAAGTATTTACCATCCAAAGTAATTGAAAATTCCTCTGCAAGAAATTAACAATTGTAGCTCATTTCAGGATTGCGATCTTCTCATGGGTATTATCAATTTTACTCTTTGCTAGCACTAACAGTGGCTCATAGGAATCCCATGATAAAAGAATGCCTTTGAGATCCCAACACGAAGGAAATCCTGCTCTGGCCCTTTTGTCAAATATGTTGTTAAATATTTTTACAACTTCTTTAATCTCTGCCAACTTCTTCTCTTCCGACTTTCTCCAAGCATTTTTTACAATCGACTTATTAATCTCTAGAACACACAATTTCCTATCTTTAATTTCATTTTCCTCCAACTCTTGATATGTCTTAGAATTGATGAAATCAATGAATTTATTTGCCCATATGGCTCTGTTAAGAGTATTTTTTTTATCTTCCATAACCATTTCCTCTAAATCTCTGATAATGTTCTTTTCCTCTGACACTATTGTCAAGGACTCCCAAGTTGCTTTCATAGCATCAATGATTTCATTCCATACAATGTATTTTTCTTGAATTAGAGTTATATTTCCTTTCAATTTTTCCTTTAAACTCTTTATTTCATTATTGGCTGTCTAGAAATATTATTTGTACTTATTGACTTATCCTTCTTGGGCCTGCATTATCTTTGTCACAGACTCCAAGTCACTCCGAGCCTTTTTGAGATCATTTTCTGCCATATTAAACTCTATACATAATTGATATAATCTTGTTGTCAGATCATCAGCTCTAGATGGCATGATTATAGTGCAAGAATGAGAATCAATTTGAGTTTTCAAATTAAGTAAAAGCTCGTTTAAATTAGAAATATCCTCCTGCTTCTATAACAATTGCTTTAAAATATTGTCTTTCAGATTCTCAACCTATGCTACCTCTACTGCCATTGAGTGTTCTCCAGTAGGAAACTTTAATTTCTTCTTTAGCACATTTATCTCTGACTCAACACTCGGTAACAACTTCTATACAACTAAATTACCATTAAGATTCACTCCAATCTTTACAATTATCTTCTTCGGCTCTTCGTTCTAGGTTGACAGAGCCCTAGACTTAGCCTTTTCCAATTTCAACTGCTTGATCACTTTTCCTAGCATTAGTTCTACCTTTTGAGCAGTTGCACTGGACTTGGTTAGAATATTAACAATCAATTTCCCTGTCTACATATGTAAATTAACTTTTTCAAGTAAAGGAACTTTCTTCACATCAACAGTCAAATTAATAGTTTTAAAACTACTTGATGACCCTACTATCATTTCAGATGGGTGAGAAAAAAAAATTTTAAACTTGTCCTTTTCTAATTCCATGGCAGTCAATAATCTAGTTTGGTCAGGAGTAATCTGATATTCAACTTCCGCTTCCATACTGCCTTCATATTTTGATTCCTCTCTGCAATTTGAGAAAAAACCAGCTTGATCAAAGGGACTTGATCCTGAACATCTTCATGTCTTGTAGGTGAAGCTAATACATTCTGATCATCTCCTAATTGAAGGAGGAAACCAGGATAAGTGCTTTGTATTTCTTCAGTCAGTCTTGCCCTCTTCTCATCTCTATGTTCCTCATCTTCAGAATCAACAACTTTCTTTTTACTTATTTTTCTCAATTTCTCAGAAATGATGGGAGTCTATATGTTGGAACTAACCAAGTCTAGAAAAATTTTATTAGCCATCATTTCTATTTCAGGCTTACTCTCATGAATGAAAGAAAAATAGCCATTTTAAACCCTTCTGTTAGAAATCACCTTGTGAGGATCATAGGCCCATTTCTCACCTAGAAACAAGTGCATACCTTCTAACATCCTGCTAGTTTCATTAAATGCTTGCCTCATATTTACTATAAATGGACCCACAAACATAGGAATCTTAAACAAATGACCCTTCTTCATTGGAACAAAATGAACTTGATCTACGTTCAGACTTAGTCTAATAAATTCAAATGAAAACTACCTCATAGGGACAAAATTTGGCAATCTATAAGGTTCTACTCCAGCTCCATATAATCTAATTTCTGAATGATCTTCGTATGCAAACCAATCCCCAAATTTACAATTATCGCTTAACTTCAGACACTCCTAATATTTTGGTAAGAAACATGGAGGAGGAACCCCATTCAAAACCTTATAAGAAAATGACATAAAATAAGTAGAAAAATCAAATACCCCTCCCTCATCTGGTTCATTTCTTACTATATTAGTCCAAAAAACTACTGACTGTCTCTTCTTATTTTCATCCCTTATTTTTAGTTCCAAATGTAAAAATTCTTCTACATTTTGATACAAAAATAGATAAGTGATTAGTGAGGGGAACTTGAAGGACCTGGTGAGGGACAAGCTCATGAGATGAGTATTAATAGCCTCTTGCCAGTAAGACGGAATATCCAACACTACTTCAGAATTCATCATCATGGAAAACAATCCCAACACTGACCTATCAATTTGAGCGGCATCTTCTTTTCCAAGTATCTTTGATATAGATTGTAGCATTAGCCTGACTTCTCCATCAAAAATATCCAATGGGAATTCTTTATCATCTGCTGCAAATTGCTTTGCATCTAGCTTCAAAAAGGATATGACTTGGGTAAAATCCTAGATTGCAATACTATCATAGAATGCTACCAATGATTCATCAGTGTACTGGAAATAAGACTCAGACTCTAGATAACACAAGGCTTGACAAATTAACTGGGTAGAAACATGAAGGACATTTTCCCCTAAGAAATTCATCACAAAACATCTACCGGGATACAATGCAAACACTAACCAACACACAAATTCGGGAAAAAGATATGCTTTGGGGATGCATGCAGAGAGAACACTAGAATTTTCCATGGTAGAATAGATGGGGGAATTTTTCTCATTTAAGAGAATTTGCTGGTATAAGTACAAATGTTCAATGTTGCAGGTGGTATCCCTAATATCTTTCTTAGTTTCCATGAGAGGGATATGACTAGAAGAGTTAGATAAGGAATATTTCTTAGCCATGGAATAATGCATGGTGGTGGAAAATGGTATGTAGAAACAAGCAAATAAAATGACTAGGATGACTTCATGCATGAATGAGAATGAGAGACTGATAGGAGGAAGAAAGGATTGAAACTTTAAACAGATGGCATGGATTTCAAAAATTAATGCTTGATTAATGTTCGAACGAACAAGTAACGGTACATATGACATAACAGATGAGCTATCTCCAATTGGATGCATACGTCACTACGGGGGCACTTGTGGGTACGGAGCATTCGTCGAGGTCCTGCCCCCACATTGAATGAGAACCGTTGATTCTTGATCTGCTAATAGTTAGTGGGGTAAACTGTAGAGGCACCTCTCCTACTAACCTATGGGTTTTTTGTGCTTGTGGGTTATCGCTAATCTATATCAAATGAAACTGGCTTTTACCCCGCCCACCAACTTGCACGGGTATTAGTTGGAACTCTTGGTCCCACTTTCACATGCTTCAAAAATATATTAATTGGTCAATATGTGAATATAAAATGAATTTCATACATATGAAGGATTTTCATTTTACCATATATGCTCTCTTTTTATTTTTGAAAATAAAGTAAAGGAAAATGCAAATGAGGCACAACATCTAGCTCCACTCATGGATAGTGTTTTTTGCCACGAAACACTAAGAACTATATATTAGTTCCTTCACTTCGGGTATGGATTCAAATACTACTTGGTGACATATGAACAGCGAACAATCATCGTATGAAAAATGGTTAACCACTGAACTCTTAATGCTGGAAATAATGCTTTAGGCACTACCCATTCACACGTAGCTATATTGATTCTCCATCTAGGTCTTCCAAAATTAATGTGTTATTTGACCTTGCCTCAGATATTCTATATGGACCATACCAGATAGTGTCAAATTTACCATGCTTCCCCTTTTCTTCTTGTTTGGTTTCCCACCTTAATACCGAATCTCCTGCTTGAAAAGGAACTTCTTTTTCTTTTCTGTCAAATATAGACGTCATATTTTCTTGATAAGTAATCAAGTTATCCATGAATTTTTTTTTGTTTTCACTTGACTCAATTAATTTGTTCAATATTCTCGCCAGAGAATTAAGTTCTTCCTGAGCTTATTGAAGGAAAGAAATCACTAGTTTGACCAGCTAAGTAGGAAATAGTGCTTGAGTTCCATAAACCAGTTCATAGGGAGACTTACCAGTAGATATTCTAGTCGTAACTCAAACTGCACAGAGATAAAACTTCAAATTCATGTCCCAATCCTTCTGATTCTCAGTAATTTTCTACTTCAACATTATGACCAATGTCTTATTTGAAGACTGTGCTAATCCATTCCCTTGGGGATGATACGCTGTGGAATGTGATAAAATAACATAATATTTTTGATAGAAATTAATGAAATGAGCAGAGCTGAATACCTGAGAATTACCAGTCACAATTTTTACTGGACATCTTAATCCATAGAAAAAGATTTTCCTCCAGAAACTTCATCACTACTTGGTCATTTGCCTTCTTGGTGGGTATTGCTTCAACCCATTTTATAAAGTAATCAGTGGAAGTTATAATCCACTTGAACTGTCCACTTTATGGTGGATTGGCCTCTCCAATAAAATTCAATCCCCATTGCCTGAGAGGTTCTTAAATGAATACTGGGATGAGAGCTAATGCAATAAGTTTTTTCTTTTCAACAAATAACTAGCACTTCTGACAACTTCTAACCAATCTATAAACATCTGCAAACAGGGTTGGCCAATAGAAGCCTGACTTGATAATCTTATGAGCAATGACCTTCCAACTATAATGACCTCCACACAAAATTTCATGATATTCTTTGGTGACTTCAATAGATTATGCTTTGGTCAAACACAACAACAAAATACCAGCAGTATCTTTCTATTATAGCTTTGCTTCCACTATAACGTATGGCTAAGATTTGAGCTTGAGAGCTCTGTATTTTGTTCTATTTAATGAATTTGGACAAGAAAAGAAACACAGGTAATGCACAATATCTTTATACCAATCAGAGAAAAAAAATTGTATTGAATACTTATCTTGGACTTGCTCTAACTTTCCTCATTAGCATCTCCATCCACTGGTGCCAACAAATTAATTCCCAGGGCTTGTAAATTTTTTTTTGTCAAAAAATTTGCTAAACCCTATCCTTTGATCAACTTGGTTGGTTGGATGTCTAAATCATGTTCTTGGATTTTTACTATCCATTTTCCCCTTTTCCTTCAACATCACTTTGAACCAACACGCATTTTACGGCAGAATTAGGGACATAAGCTGTTATTTGGGACTGTAACACATAAGTCCTAAAGGCTTTCAATGCTTTGACTAAAGCATATACTTGTTTTTCTAGAATATTTTATTTAAGCTTAGCATCTTTGAGAACTTTAGTAAAAAAATCTAATGGTTGCTCCTTAATATCTTGATTTTTCTGCAACAATACAACAACAATAGTAGTAGGGGATGCAAATGAGAATACATGAAAGGATTTATGATAGTCTAGGCTAATCAAAACTAGAGCTTCTTGAAGTGCTTCCTTTATTCTAGCAAATGTTTCTCTTGCTTCCTTATCACATTTTACTTATGCATTTTTCTTCAACATATATGTTATGCTTCTCACAATCTCAGCATAATTAGGCACAAATCTCCTTAGAAAGTTTATTTTTCCCAAGAATCTCTAGTTATATTTCTTGCTTCTGGGTAAAGGAATTGTCTGAATGGCTTCCACCCTTGCTGGATCAATATTTACTCCTTGCTTTGAAACTATGTGACCAAATAATTTACCTTTTTCTAAGGAAAATAAATACTTCTTGGGATTTAATGACAAACAAAACTTCCTGCACTTTTGAAAATCCTTTTGTAAATGCTCCAAGTGTTCATCATCCAACCCTGAGAAAACGATCACATCATCCATATATATAACTACAAATTTGTCACCCATGAACACTATGTCCCTGGCCCTCTAAAATGTTGCACCCCCATTCATCAGGCCAAATGGCATCCTTGCATAAATGAAGGTGCCTCAGGGCATTGTGAGAGCAGTATTATTCTGATATTCTTTCTCCACTGCTACCTGATTATACCTGGAGAATCTGTCAATAATAGACAACCTGTAGGCTCTTGTCACCTTTTGTAAGACATAATCTATTTTCAGCAATGGATAATTATCTTTTAGAGATGTTTTGTTCAAATTCCTGAAGTCTACACACAACCTAATCTCTCCATTCTTCTTCCTTACAAGAACCAAATTAGAAACCCAATCTGAATATCTGAGAGGAACTATAATTTTTTCCTGTAGCAATTTATTCAATTCTTTCTCAATTGGAGCTAGCAACAATGGATTGATCTATCTAAGTTTTTGTCTTTGAGGTTTAATTCCTTCCTTAAATGGGATCTTGTGCTGAATTATACTTTTTTCATATGTTTTCAAGTCTTCTTACATCCAGGAAAACACATCCATATACTTCTTGAAGAGATGAATGTACTTCTCTTGATAACATTTTGGAACACCTTTGGATAACCTCACCATCTTTGGCTCCTACTAGGTTCCCAAATTACAATATTCCATCTCTCCTTCTTAATGCATTTCTTTGAATTGACAACAACATCATTGGAATCGAAAAATCTTTCAAGAGGAACAGATCCATTAGGAAGTACATTATCTTTTAATTGGATAATTTTTTGCTCACCTATTGACTGTTTCAAATTTCTTATTTCTCCTTTCTGATCTGTATGTTCTTCTTCTTGATCTATCTCAGCACGTTCAAAACTTTCAACCATGGTCAAGAAGTGATTTATCTGCTCATCATCTTCGAACACCTACCAATGCTTCACATTGTCAGGAATAGAAGGCATGTGTATGATTTCAATCCCATACCTAAATATTGGATTTATAGGTGGCTTGAAAGTGCTAGCTTATACTGCTAATTAATCTGATAACCTATTCTCTTCCTTTGGAATAAACTGTAGATTGAAAGCTTCAAAATAATTATCAATCAAATCCCAAAATTTGTTCCTATATGATCTCAAACCTTGGATGCTTGGTCTGACATTGATTTTTAATTTGCCTTATAATTAATTCAGAATCGCCAAAAATATACATACATTGAATTCCCATTTGTTTGGCAGTTTGTAGACTCAAGATCAAAACCTTGTATTTAGCCACATTATTCATTGAATCAAATTATAATTTAAAAGAAAAATGCATAATATTATCTTATGGAAATCCAGCGCTTGTGCCATCCTTTGAGTAGGCACCATAAAAATAGCATTTCCAAACATTTTTTGAATACAGCTCATTATGTACAATTGGTGAAGAGAGCTTTTTATCTGTGTCTTTAGCAAATTCTGCATCTTAATGCAGCAAAAAACAAGAAATATCTTTTTCCTGACTGTAAATGGGGGAATTACTTGCATCTTTCTTCGTGGTAGCTTTCACAAATCTTTTTTCTCTATACAACCTCCTTTCTTCCCCATTGAAAACATTAATGATAGTATATGTGAACTCTAGTTTTAAAACTCCTCCCAACTTTGCTCCCCAAGATCTCAACAAGAGCATTCAAAATCTAGCTGGAATATCAGCAACCACTACATCCATCATAATACTCTTCACTGGAATCTGAGCCAGAGATACTACCATGTCTTTGATTAGCCCAACACATTTCGCCCTCTTAGAATCAAATGAGTATAGGTCCCTTTATCGTTTGGTAATATGTAAATTAAATTATTTCATAACAGACAATGGCATAAGGTTGTTAGAAGCACCTGAATCCAACATGCAATTGTGGAGGAGAAAATCATGAAGAAGCAATGAAATGTAAAATGGAGGGACAGAAGAATCTACTTCTTCAATGTGAGGACCAAAGTTACTACTGGTTTTTCTTCTTGAAAATTTACAGTATCACCTATGTCTTCAATCTGTGAGAGATTAATGAATTCAACAATTTCTTTTTTGTAACCTGTTGTCTTAGCTAATTCAAGGAGAGGCACTTGAATCTTCACCTTCTCCAATTTTTTTGATAGACTGAAAGCTTGAATCTGCTTGACATTCTTCTCAATTTCTTCTTCATTTCTTCTAGGATTTGAAACCTGTTCAGGTACAGGAACTACCTTCTCCAAAATATTAGTATCAATAGACTTTCTTTGGGAAGATTCGACTTGTTTCACTTCTATTCTATTCACTGGATTCACAGGTTGTTTTCCTTTATCTACTTGTGTTAATGATTTCTTTTCTGGTGGAGTTGCCATTGGAGAAGGAATACAATATTTTTGTTCACATTCATCATCATATACTCTTGAAATTTTTCTAGATCTAAAATCATACTCCTTATGCAACTCAACTTACATAAAATATGTAAATTGCCTACAATACTCATCCATCTCATCCTGATCAAAAGACACCTCTGCTTCAGCATATTCTTCCTCACATTATTCCTCCTCTTCATATTGTCTTATGTATATAGAAGATATTTTATCTTCGGCTTCTTTTTTATCATCCTCTGTTGACTGCACAGGTGTTGCTTCAATTTACAGTGGTACTTGAACTTGGTCTTGATCTCTTCTCTCCCTTTGCAAAACTTGCAAGGGTTGTTTTCTGAATTGACTCATTGAATCCTCCTCTATTTTGTTGTGCAGGCATTTGGGATTTCTTACTTTCTAACTCCATCTTCAATATATTTTTTGACAAATTTTTAATCACCTTTTTCATATAATCAATTCTTTGATCCTGTGGTGATTCTTCTTTTGCTTTTCCCTTATCTTGAACATACTGCTTCTCTTTAATTTTTCCTGCTGCAGTAATATTAGACTCAATCTCCAATGCATCAGTCTGTATCTATTCAAGAGTAGGGGCTCTTCTTTCTCTCAATGTCAAACTAAAGTCAGCTTCAAAAGCCTCATCAAAAACTACCTTTGCTCCAACCGAGGGGGGATTCATCTCTATAGGTAAAAAATTGTACAATTTGTTAAATCTCTTTACAAACTCAGAAATGTTTTCATTGGGATTTCTTTTGATTGCATTAAACTCTTTCAATGAGTAACCATGATCTCTCTTTTCTCCCCATCTCTGAGAAAATTGAGTTTCCAACTCATCCCAATTATTTATCGAACCATTTTCTAGCCTCTCCATTTAGAGACTACACAAATAGTCTCATCACAACGTCCAGATGTTCAACATTTAAATTCTCTAAAAAGGTGCAAAACAAACGTAAATGTTGTTCTGCAGTTACTTCATCTTCTCCAGTGAAACGAGGAAGTAATTTGAGGTATTATTGAGGCATGTCATTCATTGGTTGTGGAAGATTTAAAGGTGCATATCTATTCATTAAGAAAGCTGGTGCTACCATATTGACACCTTGTTTAACTGTTCCTTGGGTAGTTGAGGTTGATGAACCTGCTGTGAAAGTGAATGTAGGTGGTGAGAAGATTTTTATGGGGGTAGGTTTATGAAAGATGGCAGAAGAACCAACAACTATATTTGGTTGAGCTTGTGTAAAGGTAAAAGAAACAGACTCGAAAGAATGTTTTTCTAACTTGGGTTCTTGAAAATGAGTGGGCGTGGAAGGAGAATCTTGTTCCAATAAAGAGATTTCCTCGGAAATATATTCAAATAAGGGGGTATGAGAATTTTTCCCATGAAGAGACAATGTAGGATCAGGTGTTGAAGGGGTTTTTGGCTTCTGAGACCTTTTTGAAACCAAGTTTTCTGGATCTAAAAAAATAAGGACTTTATGATATGAGGTGTCTCACTTCGTGTGAGGCCTTTTGAAAGGAATAATTATGAAAAAGTATGAACACAGCCGAATAGTTCCTCTTCATTGAAAAACTAGAGGAAATAGTGTTAGCCACCTATAAATTTTGTTATACCAAGAGGTGGCTAGACTTTGTCTTCAAAACTTCAAGAGATAGTTCCCTTTGAAAACTTATCATCTTTTGAAGTTTTTTATGATGATTATTACCCTTTGATTTAATATTCACTGTTCTTTCACTATTAGCCCTAAAGTACCTGCTGAGTTACCAAGAGAAAAACTTCTTAAGAAACTCCATTTTTCCTCATTATACCTCTCCATTTAATTCTCAATTTCATTCATAAAATCCCTCAAAAGCCTTTCATTTAACCTCTAAACCATCAAAAGACCCTTTTTAAACCTTATTTCTCCCTCTGGTTTGGTTTAAAAATCCTCCCTCTAACCTATCGGAACCCCCATTTTGGCTTAAAAAACACTAATTTTGGGCCTAAACAGTCTTTTTACATTACAAAGGCATTAAGCCCCTGAGGGCTTATATCCTTTAACCCACCACCTAATGTGGCCTTAGCCCTGTAATCAGGCACTTAAAGGCCTAAAAACCTCTTCCGAACCTTTATTCCCTTTGATTTTCATCACCTCGATGTTATGATTTTAAAACAGATCTGGACCGTTGATCTCGACAGATCAATGACCCTCGGGCTACCCGATCTCTGCGTTGCCCTCTGCCTTGCCTTTTCCTCTATTCATCCATCCACTCTCCTATTTTAATCTCAGCCATCCATTCAAAAGATCAGATGGTCGGGACTTAATTCGATCTCACCATTGATCCACTATGTGCCAAGGCAGAACACATCATCCACGACCCCACTATCATCTCCACCCATGCAGCTTTCAACCACGTCACGTGCGATTTTCACCATCGGATCTAGAGCCTTCAATATTATGGTGGATGTTACATATCGCAAAATCTTTGCACCAGAGGTTTAATGCCCAAATTTTTTTCGAAGTGGGAGGTATTGAAAGGGACAGGTGTCAAACATTGTATGGAATTGCATTTTTTTTGGGAATACCACTTACCCCCTCAGAGCCCCTACCAAAACCGTTGCCAGTTTTCTGCTATACCGCTACCCTCCTCAAACATCATTTTCACTTTTAAATCGTAGCCATTGAACTCTTAGATCGAACGACTCTCATTATATCACGACCCTAATTCGTTTTCCCTCCATCTATTCTCGAAGCGCCTTCATCGGACGATCTCGACCATTGATTGTCCTAATCCAACGGCTTCAATTCATCCTTACACCCAAACCTCCATTGACCTGGTTAGCTTCTTTGTCAGGGTTTTTCCTAATTTTCTGCTGCATTTTCTCATTCGCACAGCTCCAAACCACCTCCATAAACCCTCCAAAGCAGTTTAAACCAATAAAACGTAGGATTTAAATAATTTTTTTGTGTTTTTGTGCAGGTTTAATAAATTTCAAAGATAAAACCCTCCTACAGGAAAATTACAGTTTTATGGGCAAGGATGACGACCCTCATAGCCCTGAATGCAAATTAAGGGGATCAGGGGTTTAAATTTCATGGTTTGGAAGGATCGATGAGTCATGACCATCTATTTTTCAGGCAAAAACTCCAATAAACCCTCTGTGCACCTGCAAACAACAAAACATAGTGAACATTAGGTGATTAAATAATATCAGCATTAAAAACAGAGGAACAAAGAAAAGACATAAGATTAAAGATGTTAATCAAAGCTTAAAGGATCAAGGCATAAACTCTGGAATCAAAGGCCTAATCCATAAATCAGATCTAGAAAACCTCGAAAGCCACATCAAAGGGGATAATTGAATCCCCAGCTACTAGATTGCCACCTATAACCTATCTACCTCAAAGGAAAACCCAAATCAAATCTCAGTTCGAAACATTAAGGCCAAAGACAGTTGAATAGTTATTACAAGCAAAGATAAATATTTTAAACTATTATTAAAGTTATTGTAAAATATAATAAAGTGCCTTAAAGTCAATCTATTTACCCACTAAGCCTAAAAAGTAGAAACAGAGTAAATTAAATAGAGTTGTAATTGAAATTCTTTCCTGCCTTATGCCTTGCATGGTTTTCAAGGCTAGGAGTTGCATTTAGTGTAGAATAAATTACATTTCAATCCTAAAACTCTTCCACCACCTCATTTCTTCTATAAATATTTCTGAAGAAGATGAGAATTTGTTGGTTGGTTGGTCACTAGTTGTAACACTGAAACTCTCTGAAATAATACATAGTCAGTTTAAAGTTGAAGAAGAAATTGAAGTCTTAGAAGCTGGATTATGTTGTGACATGCTTGTTATTAAGAAGGCTCTATCTTTAAATCCCTGAGCTTGGCTGTTGGTGATGTATTTTAAACTATTTGCTATTTTTCCTATTTTCATTATGTTTCATAAATTTTGACTACAGTAGGATGAAAATTTTAGGCTAAGAAATGACTCGTGGAAGCACCTTAGACCTGTTTATCCTTCACTGTTTTATGTTTTCTTCTACTAAGGCATTTTAGAGTCTCTAATCATTCTTTTGAACCCTTATGCTTGTTTGTTTCTCAAATAGTTCAAATATTTGGTTCCAGCATGATTTATGGTTTTCCCTACTTGTTTGCTGCCACTTGAAAGTTGTTTTTGATGTATCCCTTTGAAGTACCATTGTTTACAGTTAGCCAAGGAGGTCTGTTTTGATCATACCCTTTGTCCCTGCTTAATTTTTTTTTTTAAAGGTCTCTATAGTTGTGATCATAGATGTGTTAGGTGTTCCCTCTTCCATTACTGCAATTATCAGTGAATATTTTATGTTTTCTAAGTCCTTTGAAATAAAATATTTGAGGAAATAGGATGTGCTCTCGAATCTTAGATTTCATTTTGGAAGTTGTCTTCAAATCATTATTTTCTTAAAGTGTGGTTTATAGAATTCATGGTTAGCCCTGTCTATCAAATACCTCTTTATTGTTCAAGTTATGTTTTTAAGTTCCCTTTGTTGAGAATTCAACTTCTCTTTTCAAAATCATTAATGTCCATCTCATTCACAAAAACTAAAGGATCCTGTGGCCAAGTTAAATTTTCCCTTTGATATCCCATATCCATTGATGAGCTTGTTATTTAATTCTTATTGACTCCATTGCCCAATGAATCTGAAACTTTTTCTTTCAATATATACTACCTATACCTTTCATGTTCTGTTGTATCAATTCAACCAAACAAACAAACCAAACAAACACTTGCACTTAATAACTGGTCTAAAATCAATACTTAAAAGCAAACAAGATATATCTTTGCAATAAATTTGAGAGATCCCTTTCTGAGAATAGGAGGACTAGATCCTGGAACTCTAAATATTGGTTCTTATGTTGCCTTGTATTTTGGTAAGCCAATCTATCAAAACACAGGACCCCAACATAATGGCGATCATGGTGGGACACAGAGTAAAATCCTTAAAACAAAACACTCATTGTTTAGTGTAGTATAAGTAGATTTCTTCAAGCACTACTAAAGCAAATGGTGATCATGATAGGACTTATTTGAATCAGTGACAAACTAAGTAACCCTTAGGATTCTCATAGAAGCCTTATTAAACCTTGAAGGAATCAGCTGGCTAAGCCATAAGAGTAAACTTTTTTTGTCTCATCACCGTAGCTAAGTGTTGAAACAGATTTAGCACACTCTCATAACCCATACGACTGTAAAAAATCAGAAAATCCAAAAATATTTCAAATTGGCTTCATAAAAATGGTGGTGGAACCATAAAACATTTTACCTTCACAAAAATCTAAAAATTTTCCACCTGGTGACTCCACAATCCTAAATAGACCTAAAGACTCCACTGGGAAACGCATTACTATCATAACATCATACAAACCCAGTTAAGAAGACTTTGAGGATTAAAGTTTTTCTTGCTAAAGATCAGTTAGCCTACTGAAGATTTTCATATTTGGTTAAACTTTTCTTGTTGTTGTGTCTGAAAACATAGCATAGTGGCTTCTAGAAGAGTCCATACTAGAGCATATCCTGATCCAAACCCTCCTGAGATAGTTCATAATCCTGAATGCATACTTAGGAAGTCTCCCAAGGCTCAAGCTTCAACTATTGTCAGACCAGTCCAAAGAGCTAATTCTGTTCCTGAAAACCTTACAGCTCTACAAGATTCACAAGTTGACTTAAGAAACCCATTCAGAACTAGGTTACTTGATGATATAGATCAGATAGATTGTGAGTCTCCACCCTCATCCCAAGATAGAGGTGAACATCCTGGTAGAAGAGAAACTACTCCACCTGACTTACATTTCCTTCATAATTTTGGTTTCTCTCATCCAAGATCTACTCAACAATCTCTTTCTATTCCATCCACATCTGTTCTCCACACACTCATTGTTCAAACCACACCATTCCATCAAACCCCTCCCATTTTACATCCTCCACTTGTAAACCCCCCACTTTTTCCACAACCTCCTATCATGGCAACATGGTATGCTCCTCTAGTCCTTCCTTTACCTTTAGTCAATCTTCCACAGGACTATCAGTCGAAGATACCCTTATATGATGCCAATGGTGCTACTACTTCTTCACAACATGTGGACAGGATGAATGACTATTTTGATAGAAATGAGATTGATGATGAAAATGTCAAACTCAGATAGTTTGCTCAAATTCTAGGGGGAGAAGCAAGAAAATGGTTCAAAAGCTTAACCCCTAATAGTATTAATGACCTCCAAGCCTTTCATCAGTTATTTTTAAAAAAATGGGAAGTTCGGAAAAACCCTTTTCAAATACTTTCAGACTACAACAATTTCAAAAGAAACACTAGGGAAAGTGTTCAAAATTATTGCACTAGGTTCAATAGTGTTTATAATGCTCTTCCCCCATATTTGAAACCTCCACAGGGCTTAGCTTTGAACGAGTTTCCCGAAGGATGATGATGATCTAAGAGAAAGAGACCCTTTTACTCTAGAAGACATGCAAAAGGGAGCTCTTGCTATGGAAGTGAATTTGATTGAGAAAAGAGCAACGATGAGGAATGAAAATAAAGTACCATTTAGGGAAGATTATGCACCCTCCACATCTAGCTCAAAAATGGAAAGAATGATGGAGGAAATGATGAAGAAGATGAGTATACTTGAGAGAGCACAAGCTAGAGAAAATCAGAACAACCCCCAAAACAGAAATAGGAACCAGAATTATAGAAGAGAAAACAATAAAGATAGACAAAATGACAATGACCAATAGATTAGACCTTCCTTCCAACAAAACTATGTAGATCAAGATGAGGAAGAAAGGGAGATTGAAATATTGGGAGAAAATCATGTAAACTTGATTGGATCAGATAGTGAGGATGATGTTTTCCTCACTAAAGAAGAACAAGGTTTCTTCTCCTCAGAACAAAATAAAAACACTTATGAGGATTCTTAAGATTATAGGTTAGGGTTCGAGAATGCAATCATGGAGGTACATAAACAGTATGATCTAAGAAGCAAAGGGAACCTAGATAATTCAAATGATAAAAACACAAGCATTGTTATTAGGAAAAATCCAGAAAATCAGCTTAAGAAAACAGTAAAGAAACCCAACATTTGGCTAAGAAAATAGATTTAAACAAAGAGAAAATCAGCCAGCCAAATGTTGAACAAAGCAACCCTAGCACTTCAGCTAGTGGCTCTAACAAAATTTTGCCAAATAGCAATCCAAACAAAGTTCAACAAATCAGAATTGCTAAAAGTAATTCAACTGAAAAAACAGATGTAAATATGAAAAAATCAATAGTTCCTTTCAGCCTTGAGGGAGAGATTGCAAAGATAAAAATTACCATACCTCTAGTTGAACTAGTGACCCAAGAAGTGTACAAAAGCCAAGTTTTGAAAGCTTTGAATTTAGGAAGTGATACTGATACATTAAACTTGACAGATGAGAAACCAGAGTTGTTGTTTGGTCCAGAAGTTGAAGGGAAATACCAAGAAGGAGTTGTAACTCCCTTCTATGTCAGTTTAAATATACATGATAAGATATTACACAATACCATGTTAGACTCTGGAGCTTCACATAATCTTATGCCCAAAGTAGTATTGGAAAGCTTAGGCTTAGAAATTACTAAACCATAATAGGATCTGTATTCCTTTGATTCAAGTAGAGTCAAATGCTCGGGTCTAATCAAAGATTTATATGTAAACTTATCTCAGATCCCTGCTAAGAGTCTAGTAATGGACATAGTGGTAGCTGACATTCCCCCAAAATATGGCATGCTTTTATCAAGATCATCAGGAGCGAAACTTTAGGGGAGCCTTCAAATGGATATGTCTTATGCCACCATCCTAGTTTTTAACCAAAGAAGAAGATTATACAGGGAATCCCACATCAAATACATGGTGTGAAACATAGATAAACCAAACAAATCTCCAATATATTCCATTCAATCAAGTTTAGATTCCTTTATCTTGTACAATGAAGACCAAATCACTCAACAAGAAAAGGAAAACAAAGAAGAAATTAGTTTACCAGAACAATTAGAATTTCCCTCAAATCAAATACAAAACATTAGCAAACAATAGCAATAGGAAAATGAAAATGAGACAGAAATAATTTGGACAATAAACTTTGATGGGTCTCGTAATAAAACAAGTGCAAGGGCAGGTATATGGATTCACAATACAAATCAGGGTTATTCATATAAATTAGACTTTCCATGCACCAATAACATTGCTGAATATGAAGCCCTGCTCCTTGGGTTGCAGTTTCTTAAACAATTACGAGCCCAGAAAATATCAATCCTAGGATATTCTGAACTTATCTTAAGATAAATCAAAGGGGAATATTCAGCCAAGAACCCAAGACTTAGAGAATATCGAAATGCTGCACTGGATTTATTAAAAAACTTTGAAAAATATGAACTAATTTTCATTCCAATAGCACAAAATCATCTAGCAAATGAACTTGCCTTCAATGCCAGCAATTCTAAATACCTCAGATAAATGAACATCTTAACATAAAGATAAAGAACAGGCCTGCAGTGCCTGACAATGAGGACCACTGGCAAGTGTTTGACACTGACAAAAAAAAGATGATTTCCTAAAATCGGAAAATGATTTTGCCATACCAGCATTAGAAACTAGCCATGAAGGAAACTGTTTGGATAATCAAAAAATCCCAAAAACAGAAATGACATATTTTGCTGATATAAATCACTATGAGAATATTTTTGAAGCAGAATTAATTGATAACGTAGACCAGAAAGACTTGGAATTTTTACAATGCAAGAATGATACAATTCCAAGAGGTCTTACACCTTTAGAAAACCTTTTTGACTTTAATGATGTAGGCAAAGAACCAAGAATGGAGCCTATGGAAACAGATGTAGAAGAACATAACATAGGCAGCCTAGTAGAACCCAAGATGATCAAGCTGTCCAACACTCTCCCAGCTCATATAAAATTGCAATACATAGAGCTGTTCAAAGAATTTAGAGATGTGTTCACTTGGGGATACAAAGATCTGAAATCTTATGACACTAGCATCATTCAACACAAAATTCCTCTTAAGGAAAATAAGAAACCTTTCAAACAAAAACTAAGAAGAGTAAACCCTATTTTATTGCCTTTAGTTAAAAGAGAAATTGAAAATATGTATGATGTTGGGATTATAGTACCCATTAGATATTCAGAGTGTGTGTCAAACTTAGTTTCTGTTAGGAAGAAGACAGGGGAAATCAAGCTCTGCATTGACTTTAGAAATCTAAATAGAACCTCCCTAAAATACAACTACCCCTTTCCCAATATGGACCATATACTTCAAAGGGTAGTTGGGTCAAAAATAATATCACTTTTGGATGGGTTCTCAGGTTACAACTAGGTGTTAGTGTTCCCAAGTGATCAACTCAAAACTGCTTTTACCACACCTTGGGGCACCTTTATGTATGTCAAAATGCAATTTGGTTTGATGAATGTAGGGGCCACCTTCCAAAGGGCCATGGACATAGCCTTTTCTGAAGATATTGGCTATTTTATAATCATTTACCTTGATGACATAACTATTTTCTCTAAAACTAATGAAGAACACTTGATTCATTTAAGAAAAAGTTTTTGAGAAATGTAGGAAATTCGATTTATCTTTGAATCCCAAGAAGACACACTTTGGTCTCCAAGAAGGAAAGCTTCTTGGTTACATAATTTTAGAAGAGGGAATCAAATTAGACCCTAAAAGGATTGATGGCATATTGAAAATCAACCATCCTAGGAGCCTCAAAGAATTACAATATTTCATTGGGAAGATAATTTTTTTGAGGAGGTTTATCCCCAACCTTGCTGAGCTATTAAGAAACATTACAAACATGCTTAAGAAAGAAGTAGGTGTTAAATGGACAACACAATCTAAACAATCATTTGAACTGGTTAAACAAGCTCTCACTCAAACACCAGTCCTGATTAGTCCAGATTTCACCAAAGATTTCTATATCTTTTCTTTTGCATCTGAACACACAATAGTTGCAGTATTACTCCAAAAGAATGACTTGGGGCAAGAACAACCATGATCATTTTTTATTAGTGCCTTAAGAGATGCTCCTCTCAAATATAACATCATGGAGAAGCAAGCCTTAGCATTAGTGAAAGCATTAAAAGACTTTAGAGTCTACATTTTACACTCTCACATCATTGCTTTTGTCCAACATACTATTGTCAAGGATATTCTAAGTCAAGAACCTGATGGTAAAAGGGGAAAATGGATTAGTACTATTCTTGAATATCACTTAGAAATAAGCCCCACCAAACTGATTAAAGGGCAGGGATTAGCAAAACTCATGGCTGAGTCGAAATTCTAAGCACTAGATATGAATATGGTAGATGTGTTGGAAGAAATAGGAGAATTCACTGCTCCTTTCATTGAAGAAACATTTCTGAATTCACCTTGGTATGCTGACATCATTTATGTTCTTTTATATCTAAATGCCCCTCCTTCTTTAACTAAAACTAAAAATATATTTTTGAAATAGAAGGCTTTGAATTATTGCATATTAGATGGGGTATTATATTGGGAAAATGCTATTGGAATTTTTCTTAAATGTTTACTTGAGGACGATGCAGGAAAAATCATGAATGAGCTGCATGAAGGAGAATGTGGAGGACACCTCTACTGGAAGACCACATCAAAAAAAATCCTCAGGTCTAGTCACTATTGGCCCACCCTTTTTCCAGACACTCAAAAGTTAGTCATGTCATGTCATAAGTGTCAATTTTTTTATGGCAAAAGAAAACTCCTTCCCTTACCCTTACATCCCATTACTGTTGAGGCACCCTTTCAACAATGGGGCTTGGAATTCATTGCGGAAATTCACTCATCTTCATCAGCCTAGCATAATTTGATCCTCACTGCCACTGATTATTTTACAAAGTGGATAGAAGCCATACCATCCAGGAATGCTACTGGCTCTGGCATTATCAAGTTCCTTGAAACAAATATCCTATCCAGATTTGGTTGTCCTAGAAAAATCATAACAGATAATGTTGTTGCCTTCAAGTCTAAAATAATGGTTGATTTCTGTTACAAATACCACATCACCTTGGGCCACTCTACTACCTACTATCCCCAAGGAAATGGATTAGCTGAATCCTCCAACAAGAGCCTCATCAATATCATCAAAATGTTGTTGGAGCAGAATCATAAATCATGGCACAGTAAGTTGGTTCATGCCTTATGGGTTGATAGATTAACTACTAAGAAGTCAATAAATATGTCCCCCCATCAGCTGGTTTATGGCATGGATGCGGTATTTCCAACATCATTAGGAGTTCCAGTCATGAAACTCCTCCAAGAAGTGAAAACTAAGGAGAATGATATGCAGAGAAGAATCAACCAAAAAATTGATTTACAGCAGTCCAGAGAAGAAGTTTATGAAAGAACACAACTAGTCCAAGAAAATATCAAGAAACTATTTGATAAAAGGACTAAGGCAAATAGTTTCCAAGTTGGAAATATAGTTCTTAAGTGGGATTCAAGAAGCGAAGAGAAGGGAAAACATGGCAAGTTTGAGAATGTGTGGAAAGGACCCTATGTTATTCATGTTGAGAGGGGTCATAATGTATTTTTCCTAAAGGAATTGAATAGAGAAGATTTATATGGAGGTCATGTCAATGGCAGGGTGCTCAAGCATTACTTCTGTCAAGAGTCATGAGTTTCAAATATTTTTAATTTCCATTGTAAATTATCATTGTCTGAACATTGCATTCAAAGTTAGAAAAATAAAAATAAAAAAACAATAGAAAAGAGAAAAGGAGGGCAGACATAAAACAAGAAAGGTACAACCCCATACCAAAAAAGAGAGACAAAATCTGAAAGTGTGCAAGCTCAAATGCCACTCCTAAAAAACACACTTTTAGTTAGTCATACTACCTAATCATGACTAATTAGCTTTTAAATTTACCGTTGATAGGTTAGTGATTTAGATCAGCCAAACAGCATAATCTTGGCTTATCAGAAAGGTGGATTAGGATAGAAAAACAAAGTTTCAAAAAAGCTAAAATCTTGAACCTATGAGATTGATGAAGAACTGGTTCTACAAGCTCAAAAATTGAACCAGGAAAGAAAGAGGAAACAACTCAAACAAGACTAAAATCAGAGCTGAAGAAATAGTGAAGGAGGTTTTAATCTTCATATCTTGAGCCTTCACAAATTTTGTTTTACTTTTCTGCAAATAAAATCTATGTGTAGCTTGTTCTTATGCCAGAGATTTGCAACAAGTTAAATTGTTTAATCTTAGCTTGGCTACTTTTAAATTTCTTGTTTTAGAATTTAGAGAATAAATATTTGTCAGACAGTCTAATCCTGACAGATAGTAGTTAGGTAGAAAATTTATGAACTCAACTGTTTAAATTGAGTTCATGGAGAAATAAGAGTAGAAATAGATTAGTTTCATGTTTTTCAAAAGAATAAAATGTTGATAAAGAGAGTTTGCTAGTCCAAATGCACTCTGAAAGAAGAAAAAATGTTAGGATCATTAGGAATGGGTAGGTAGAGATGTTGTTTTGACAAAATTCCATTTTTTCAGATTGCTACAGAGATTATCAAATCAAAAGAAGAGCAGCAAAAAAAAAAAAAAAAAAAGTTTATACCCAATGGATAAGGCACTGGTTTACTGAGAAGCCAAAGATCAATACCTGAGGTTTTAGACACCTAAAGAACCATTTTTCCTCCCCAAGTGGAGCCACTGTTAGCCACCTATAAATTTTGTTATACCAAGAGGTGGCTAGACTTTGTCTTCAGAACTTCAAGAGATAGTTCCCTTTGAAAACTTATCATCTTTTGAAGTTTTTTATGATGATTATTACCCTTTGAGTTAATCTTTGCTTCTGTTTCACTATTAGCCCTAAAGTACCTGCTGAGTTACCAAGAGAAAAACTGCTTAAGAAACTCCATTTTTCCTCATTTTACCTCTCCATTTCATTCTCAATTTCATTCATAAAATCCCTCAAAATCCTTTCATTTAACCTCTAAATCATCAAAAGACCCTTTTTAAACCTTATATCTCCCTTTGATTTGGTTTAAAAATCCTCCCTCCAACCTATCGGAACCCCCATTTTGTCTTAAGAAACACTAATTTTGGGCCTAAACAGTGTTTTTACATTACAAAGGAATTAAGCCCCTGAGGGCTTATATTCTTTAGCCCACCACCTCATGTGGCCTTAGCCCCGCAATCGAGTGCTTAAGGGCCTAAAAACCTCTTCCGAACCTTTATTCCCTTTGATTTTCATCACCCTGACGTTATGATTTTAAAACAGATCTGGACCGTTGATCTCTGCAGATCAACAGCCCTCAGGCTACCCGATCTCCGCCTTACCCTCTGCCTTGCCTTTTCCTCTATTCATCCATCCGCTCTCCTCTTTTAATCTCAGCCGTCCATTCAAAATATCGGACGGTCGGGACTTAACCCAATCTCACCATTGATCTGCTACGCGCCAAGGCAGAACACGTCATCCTCGGCCCCACTATCATCTCTGCCCATGCAACTTTCAACCCCATCGTGTGCAATCCGCACTGTTGGATCTGGAGCCTTTGATCCGACGGTGGACGTTACATATCGCAAAATCTTTGTGCCAGAGGTTTAATTCCCAAAAATTTTGCGAAATGGGCAGTATTGAAAGGGACAAGTGTCAAACATTGTATGGAATCACATTTTTTTTGGTAAAACCACTTACCCCCTCAGAGCCCATGCAAAAACCATTGCTAGTTTTCCACCATACCGCTGCCCTCCTCAAATGTCATTTTCACTTTTAAATCTTAGCCGTCGATCTCTGAGATCGAACGACTCTCATTATGTCGCGAACCCAATTCGTTTTCCCTCCATCTATTCTCCAAGTGACTTCATCAGACGATCTCGACCGTTGATTGTCCTAATCCAATGGCTTCCATTCATCCTCACACCCAAACCTCCATTGACCTGGTTAGCTACTCTGCCAGGGTATTTTTCCAATTTTCCACTGCATTTTCTCATTCGCACAGCTCCAAACCGCCTCCATAAACCCTCCAAAGCAGTTTAAACCAATAAAACACAGTATTTAAATAATGGTTATGTGTTTTTGTGCAGGTTTAATAAATTTCAAAGATAAAACCCTCCTGCAGGAAAATTACAGTGTTATGGGAGATGAAGACGATCCTCATAGCCCTGAATGCAAATTAAGGGGATCAGGGGTTTAAATTTCATGGTTTGGAAGGATCGATGAGTCATGAAAATCGATTTTTCAGGAAAAAACTCCAATAAACCCCCTGTGCACCTGCAAATAGAAAAACACAGTACACATCAGGTGATTAAAGAATATCAGCATTAAAAACAGAGGATCAAAGCAAAGACAGAAGATTAAAGATGCTAATCAAAGCTTAAAGGATCAAGGCATAAACTCTGGAATCAAAGGCCTAATCCATAAATTAGATCCAAAAAACCTCGAAAGCCACATCAAAGGTGCTAATTGAATCCCCAGCTACTAGATTGCCACTTGTAACCTCTCTTCCTCAAAGGAAAACCCAAATAAAATCTCAGTCCGAAACATTAAGGCCAAAGACAGTTGAACAGTTATTACAAGCAAAGATAAATATTTTAAACTGTAAGTAAAGTTATTGTAAAAGATAAGAAAGTGCCTTAAATTCAATCTTTTTACCCACTAAGCCTAAAAAATAGAAACAGAGTAAATTAAACAGAGTTGTAATTGAAATTCTTTCCTACCTTATGCCTTGCATGGTTTTCAAGGCTAGGAGTTGCATTTAGTGTATAATTAATTACATTTCAATCCTAAAACTCTTCCACTGCCTCATTTCTTCTATAAATAATTTTGAAGAAGATGAGAAGTTGTTGGTTGGTTGGTCACTAGTTGTAACACTAAAACTCTCTGAAATAATACATAGTCAGTTTGAAGTTGAAGAAGAAATTGAAGTCTTGGAAGCTAGATTATGTTGTGACATGCTTGTTCTTGAGAAGGCTCTATCTTTGGATCCCTAAGCTTGGTTGTTGGTGATGTATTCTAAATTGTCTGTTGTTTTTCCTATTTTCATTATGTTTCATAAATTCTTACTACAGTAGGATGAAAATTGTAGGCTAAGAAATGACTCCTGGAAGAACCTTAGACCTGTTTATCCTTCACTGTTTTATGTTTTCTTCTGCTAAGGCATTTTAGAGTCTTTAATCATTCTTTTGAACCCTTATGCTTGTTTATTTCTCAAATAGTGCAAATAGTTGGTTCCATCATGATTTATGGTTTTCCCTCCTTGTCTGCTGCCACTAGAAAGCTGTTTTTGAAGTCTCCCTTTGAAGTACCATTGTTTACAGTTAGCCAAGGAGGTCTGTTTTGATCATACCCTTTGTCCCTACTTGAACAATTGTTTTAAAGGTCTTTATAGTTGTGATCATAGATGTGTTAGGTGTTCCCTCTTCCATGAATGCAATTATCAGTGAATCTTTTATGTTTTCTAAGTCCTTTGAAATAAAATATTTGAGGAAATAGGATGTGCTCCTGAATCTTAGATATCATTTTGAAAGTTGTCTTGAAATCATTATTTTCTTAAAGTGTGGTTTGTAGAATTCATGGTTAGCCCTGTCTATCGAATACCTCTTTATTTTTCAAGTTATGTTTTTAAGTTCCCTTTGTTGAGAATTCAACTTCTCTTTTCAAAATCATTAATGTCCATCTCATTCACAAAAACTAAAGGATACTGTGACCAAGTTAGATTTTTCCTTTGATATCACATATCCATTGATGAGCTTGTTATTTACTTCTTCTTGACTCCATTGCCCAATGAATCTAAAACTTTTTCTTTCAATCTATACCACCTAGACCTTTCATGTTCTACTGTATCAATTCAACCAAACAAACAAACCAAAAAAACACGTGCACTTAATAACTAGTCTAAAATTAATACTTAAAAGCAAACAAGATATATATTTGCAATAAATTTGAGAGATCCCTCTCTGAGAACGGGAGGACTAGATCCTGGAACTCTAAAGATTGGTTCTGATGTTGCCTTGTCTTTTGGTAAGCCAATCTATCAAAACAAAGGACCCCAACAAATAGAAAGAATACTCAGGGAAATGAACTTCGCTTCTTCGTCACCGACAACGGCGCCAAAATTTTTTTTATCTCAAGAAACAATCAGTCAGCTATGGTAAGAAATTAGTGTTCAATACATTTAAGAATGTATGTCACAAAATTAGGATGTCCGGAGGTCTTTGTTTAACACCTTTGGAAATTAATTATTTACAACACTCAATAATCTGATACAATGAAATTATTCACAGTGTCATTATCTGCTAATATTAATTGAAATGAGAGGAAGAAACTGTAAAGGAAACTCAAAATGATACGCTAAATAGCATAATCTATCACCTTAAATCTCAGAAAGAAGTTTATGTAGACATAATTGTTGGAGTGAAGGAGTGCACATTAAGCACATTTAACTCTTACTTACAAATGTAAAAAGAGCCCTGCAGTTACATGACTTCACCTTATTCAAAGAAGAATAAACATATGATGAAACTACAAAGACACATCAACATCAACAGGTGCAAGAAACTTGATCTTCTTTCATTAATTTTCATAAAATTCAGTACAAAATTTACAGTCATCTAGAGGTCCAAAACTCGGAACCTTCCTCTTTATTTTTCATTTCCTTAAATACAATACAAAGAATTTGTAACTACTGAAACTTCTTGTAACTGCTGGAACTACCTAAAATTGCATAAACTACCTATTACATGGGAATTAAAAACTTCATTACAATATGGCTCTTTTAATAAAAAGATAATTAAAACTAAAGCCTCAACCTATTCACTGAATTTGAATTTGGTTGGCTGCCACTATATTCTCCAGGTTTGCTGACGTGTCTTAGAGTCTGAGGTGTCACCTAGTGAATCAGTCATCCAGACTCTGCATTTCTTCCATATCTTGATGTTGGTTTTTGGAGAATCGATCAACTTATGATATTCTATCTTGAAGGCAGTGATCTTGCTAAAAGTATTCTGTGAACAAAGTCTTTACCATCCAAATTAATTGAAAATTCCTCTGCAAGAAATTAACAATTGCAGCTCCTTTAAGGATTGTGGCCTTCTCATGGGTATTATCAATTTTAATATTTTCTACCACTAATAGTAGCTCATAGGAATCCCATGATAAAATACCACCTTTGATATCCCAACACGAAGGAAATCCTACTCTGGCCATTTTGTAAAATATGTTGTTATATATGTTTACAACTTATTTAATCTCTTCCAACTTCTTCTCTACCGACTTCCTGCAAGCATTTTTTACAATCAACTTATTAATCTCTAAAAAACACAATGTCCTATCTTTAATTTCATTTCTCTCAAACTCTTGACCTGTCTTAGAATTGATGAAATCAATGAATTTATTTTTCAATAAGGCTCTGTTAAGAGTCTTATGTTTATCTACCATAACCATTTCCTCTAAATCTCTGAGAATGTTCTTTTCCTATGACAGTATTGTCAAGGACTCCCAAGCTGCTTTCATAGCTTCAATTATTTCATTCCATACAATGTCTTTTCCTTGAATCAAACCTATATTTCCTTTCAACTTTTCCTTTAAAATCTTGATTTCATTATTGGCTGTCTGGAAATCTCATTTGTACTTATGGACTTCTCCTTCTTGGGCCTACATTATCTTTGTCACTGTCGCCAAGTCACTATGAGCCTTCTTGAGATCATTTTTTGACATCTTCAACTCTATACTCAAATGGAATAATATTGTTATCAGATCATGAGTTCTAAATGGCATTATTATAGTGCAAGAATGAGAATCAATTTGATTTTTCAAGTTAAGGGCAGACTCCTTTAACATATAAATATCCTCCTCCTTCTGTAACAACTGTTGTAAAAGAATCTCTTTCTAATTCTCAACCTCTGCTACCTCTACTCCCATTGAGTTTTCTCCAATAGGAAACTTTAATTTCTTCTTTAGCACATTTATCTCTAACTCAACACTTTGCAACAACTTCTATACAACCGACTTATCATTAGCATTCACTCCAATCTTTACAATTATCTTCTCCAGCTCTTATTTTTGAGTTGACAAAGCCCTAGAGTTATCCTTTTCCAATTTCAACTACTTGATCACTTTTCCTAGCATTTGTTCTGCCTTTTAAGCAGTTGCACTGGACTTGGTTAGACCATTAACAACCAAATTCTCTGTCTGCATATGCAAATTAACTTTGTCAAGTAAAAGAATTTTCTTCACATCAACAGTCAAATTAACAGTTTTAAACTACTTGATGACCCTACTGTCATTTCATATGGGTGAGAAAAATAAATTTTAAACTGGTCCTTTTCTAAGTCCATGGTAGTCAATAATATATTTTGGTTAGGAGTAATCTGATATTCAACTTGCGCTTCCACACTAGCCTTCATCTTTTGATTCCTCTCTGCAATTTGAGAAAAAAACTTCTTGATCAAAGGGACTTGATCGTAAACATCCTCATGTCTTGTAGGTGAAGCAGTACATTCTAATAATTTCCTAATTGAAGGATGAAACAAGGCTGAGTGCTTGGTATTTCTTCACTCAGTCTTTCCCTCTTCTTATCTCTTTGTTCCTCATATTCATAATAAATAGCTTTCTCTTTACTTATTTTTCTTAATTTCTAAAAAATGACGGGAGTCTGTATGCTGGAACTAGCCAAGTCTAAAAAAATTTTATTAGCCAACTTTTCTATTTCAGGCTTACTCTCATGAATGAAAGAAGAATATCCATCTTCAACCTTTCTATTAGAAATCACCTTAAGAGGATCATAGGCCCATTTCTCACCTAGCAACAAGTTTATACCTTCTAACATCCTGTTAGCTTCATTAAATGCTTGCCTCATATTTACTATAAATGTACCCATAGACATAGATAGCACAAAAAAATAACCCTTCTTCATTGGAACAAAATGAACTTGATCTACGTTCATACTTTGTCTAATAAATTCCAATGAAAAAAACCTCATAGGGAAAAATATTGGAAATCTATAAGGTTCTACTCTAGCTCCATATAATCTAATTTCTGAATGATCTTCATATACAAACCAATCCCCAAATTTACAATTATTTCTTAACTGCAGGCACTCCTGAGCTTTTGGTAAGAAACATGGAGGAGTAACCCCATTCAAAACCCTATAAGAAAATGGCATAAAATAAGTAGAAAAATCAAATACCCCTCCCTCATCTGATTCATTTCTTACTATATCAGTCCAGAAAACTATTGACTTTCTTTTCTTATTTACATCCCTTATGTTTAGTTCCAAATGTAAAAATTCTTCTACATTTTTATACAAAAATAGATAAGTGATTAGTGAGGGGAAATTGAATGACCCCGTGAGGGACAAGCTCATGAGTTGACTATTAACAACCTCTTACCAATAAGAGGGAATATCCAACACTACTTTAGATTTCATCATCATGGCAAACAATCCCAACATTTACCTGTCAATTTGAGTGGAATCTTCTTTTCCATGTATCTTTGACAAAGATTGTAGCACTCACCTGACTTCTGCGTCAAAAATATTTAATGGGAATTATTTATGATCTGCTGCAAATTGCTTCACATCCCGATTCAAAATGGAGATGACCTAGGTAAATTCCTTTCCTGCAAGATTATCATAGAATGCTACCAATAATTCATCATTGAATTGGACATAAGACTCAGACTCTGGATAACACAGGGTTTGACGAATTAATTGGGCAGAAACCTGAAGGACATTTTCCCCTAAGAAATCCATCACAAAACATTTACTGGGATACAACACAGACACTAACCAACGCACAAATTCGAGAAAAATATATTTTTGGGGATGCAAGTAGAGAGAACAACAGAATTTTCCATGGCTGAATAGATGGGGGAATTTTTCTCATTTAAGATAATTTGCTAGTAGAAGGGAAAATTTTCAATGGTGCAGATGGTATCCCTAATATCTTGCTCAGTATCCATGAGAGGGACACGACTTGAAGAGTCAGACAATGAAGATTTCTTAGCCATGGAATAATGAGGGTGGCAGACAATGGTATGCAGAAACAAGCAAATAGAATGACTAGGATGACTTCATGGATGGTTGAGAATGAGAGACTGATAGGAGGAAGAAAGGCTTGAACCTTTAAATAGATGGCGCAGAGTTCAAAAATTAATGTTGACTTAATGTTCGAGTGTACAAGTAACAATACACATGACTTGCCAGATGATTTGTTGCCAACTAGATGCATAAATCACTGTGGGGGCACTTGGGGGTATGGAGCATTCGTTGAGGTCCTGCCCCCATAGTGAATGAGAATCGTTGATTCTTGATCTGCTAATAGTTAATGGGGTCAATTGCAGAGGCACCTCCCCTACAAACCTGTAGGTTTTTTGTGCCCGTGGGCTTCCGCTGATCTATATCAAATGAAACTAGCTTTGGCCCCACCTACCAACTTGCACGGTTATTAGTTGGAACTCTCGGTCCCACCTTCACATGCTCTAAAAACATATTAATTGGTCAATATGAAAATATAAAATAACTTTCATACATATGAAGGATTTTGATTTTACCATATATGTTTTTTTTTATAAATAAAATAAATGAAAATGCAAACGAGCAACAACAGAACCGATCGTTTTCTAGGGCAACCAGCTATGCCAAGCATTCTTCCATGATGTCTGGTTCTGCCATGTTTGTAAAAGCTCAGACATGTAGGCGAGGAATGATGTATTCCATAGGCATGATGACTTCCTTTCCATAGACCATTATGAAGGGTGTTTTTCCCGGGAGCTTATTACAGATGGTTCTATAGGTCTAGAGGACTAAGGGGATGTGCACATCCTAGTCTCTTCAGTCACCATTACATACCTTAGTGATTGCGTGTTCCAAAATTTTATTGAAGGCTTCTACGACCCTATTTACCTGTGGGTGATACGAGGGGCTCTTCACATGGTGAATCTGGAATTCCTCGATCAGAGCCGTAATTGTTTCATTAACGAAATGCATACCCCTGTCGCTCATTAGGATCTTTGAAAACCCAAACCTAGTCAGAATATGCTCAAAAATAAAGTGTGCAGTAGTATCCGCAGTACAATTCTTGACACCTTTTTATTTTTCCCATCTGGTTACATAATCCGTGGCATTGATGATATACCAGGCACTTGTCTTTTTTCCTGGGGATTGATGGGTCCCACAAAATCTATGACACATTTTTCAAATGCTTGTAGAGACAACTGTGGTTGCAGGGGCATTTCATCTCTATGAAAGGGCTTGCCACTTTTTGGGCATACATCACAGGCCTGACAGTACGCATGGGCATTGCTATGAAATGTGGGCCACCATAACCCAGCACTAAATACTTTCTGTGCAATGCATTTACCTACAAAATTCCCCTCTATATTTCCTCCATGGGCCTCAGCCAAGATAGCTTTCCTCTCGTGTTCTAGTACATACCTTCGCAGCACTTCATTCACACCTAGCTTGTAGAGTTGTCCTGCAATTATGGTAAAATCGACTGTGTGGGTGACCAATTCATTTTTATATGGTACTGAGTAGCCATCAAGTGCCTTAACTATGGTCAATAATTGCAAAATGTCTGTAAATTGCTCATCAATCATCTTGATAGCAAATAGATGTGTGTCAGGCAATCCTTCTTCTAGGTTAGTCTGCTCTTCCCCATTCTTGATTCTAGACAAGTGATATGGTCTGGTGTTTAACCTCCTCGGTTTCACAATAATCTCAAAATCATATTCTTGAAACAATAGTAACCACCTACAGATTCCCCCCCCCCCCACGCCCAACAAAATATTATTGACTAGGTAATTTAAAGTTAAATGATCTATGAACATCTTGAAGTGTCATCCTAATAAACAATGTCTATATTTATAAAGGGCATACACCATTGCTAACCCTTCATGCTCCATGGTGGAATAATTACACCCTGCACTCGAAAGCTTCTTGCTAGAGAAGGCCATCAGGTAATTGATGTCCCCTTCTCCAGGTTGTGCCAAGACAACTCCTAATGCTATCCCTGATGCCTCCACATGTACATGAAATACCTTTTCCCAATCAAGGAATATAAGAATAGGTGCAGTTACCATATTTTCTTTTAACAACTCGAAGCTTTTCTTACACTCATCATCCCAAAAAAACGATACATCCTTCTTTAGGAATTTTTCCATCAGGGCGATGATCAAAGTGTACCCTCGAATAAACTTCCTATAGTAACCAGTGTGGCCGAGGATGGAGCGCAATTGTTTCTCAGTAGTAGGAACTGCCAAATTGATGATAATCACGATCTTAACTGGTTCAACCATCAATCCCTGCTGACACACCACCTATCCCAGTATAATCCCAAATGGGAAACATAATATGCATTTCTTGATGTTTAGCGAAATTTGGTGTTTCCTGCAAGCATCCAACATCATGCGTAGGTTTGATACATGGTTCTTTGCTAACCCAAAAATTGTCCAATCGTCAAAATAGACCTTTGGAAACTTGTGAATAAATTCCTTGAATACTGCTACAAATATGCGTGAAAATATGGCAGGGGAATTCTTTAGTCCAAATGGCATGATAGTGTACTAGAACGAGCCCCAATCAATTCCGAAGGTTTTTTTTGTTGCGATCTTCAAGTGCTATGAAAATATGATGATACCTCGAGATCCCATCAATAAACAAGTAGGATTCTTGACCTCCCACATTATCCATAATTTCATCGGAGAATGGCATAGGGAAGGAATCATGTACGCCAACATCATTTAACTTGTGTAGGTCTACGTAGATCCTTATTTCTCCTTTGGTATTATTTTCCTGGACCTCCATATGACTTACCCAATCTGATTTTTCTACTGGTTCAATGATATATGTGGCCACCATCTTCTCAATTTCTTCCTTAACTTTCTGTTTGTATTTAGGGTTCAGGCGATAAGGTCATTGTTTGACAGGTCGTGCATCCAGTTTCAAGGTAATCCTCATAACGCCCATATGCCCTACAATCTCTTTGAGTTCATAGGACTTTGTGGGGAATAGATCCTGATATTCGGTCAACAACTCTGCGGTCTTTCCCACTATGTCATCATCCCAGTAATCCCCAATATTGGCCATCTTGGGCTACTCTTTCGTGCTAATGTTGAATTCCTTTAATTTCAATGGTTTGGTAACATCGACCGCCTGTAGCAAGGGGCCTGCAACAACATGTTCACCTTCTGACTCTGGGATAGTGATATTTCAAGGATCCTCATCGCGATCTTCTATTGAAGTGTTTTTTTAGTTTACAATGTCCTGTGTCTACATGTCCCAGGCTAGTGTAGTACACTCATGCTTAGGGAGGGACTCATTAAAGACCAAATCATCTATATCTTGCAGGGCTTCATCAATTTTCTCACTTCCTCTTGTCAATCCAAACATCATTACAAAATCTTCAGCCATTGTATCCTAGTGATAGGTACATTGGTCTAGTTCCGCATCCAAATACCAAGTGGTAGGGACTAGTCCCAACACGTGAATAAACATATGGACCCATTCATTCCATGCGTTTTCATTCCATACTTCCATCCAAAGAGCCAAATGCTTGCACAGATCCCCTCGTCCTGAGAAGAGTCCTATTGGTGGTTTGGATGGAGGGTCAAATCATAAGATCATCATATTTTTGCATTACCCCGAGTCCCGAAAAACTCCCTTCTGGGTTTCCCACCATGACGTGGGGGTCACTCACATGGACAATTCAAGTGCCCAAAATCTTCATTATTTAGGGACATCCACTTCAATTTCTGTAAAAAATTCCTTAATATTATTATAACCATCAAATTAGGGTAGTTTCCTTACCTCTGAGGAGATGTATCAGAAGCTATTTGTAATCTTAAGACACCGCAGTGCAACTATGTCATGCAACTGATTCTGCAAATTTTCTATCCCTCTGTCTGAATCAGATAAGCATTCACTGTTGTTTTCCCAGCATAACATACCATTATCCGTGGGGTTGATCCATTCGTTGTCTCGGACGATCATCTTGTAGATGTGATCGACTTCTTACTCCTCTCGTATTGGTTCAGCGTTTCTCTCCTCTTCTGCTGGATCCAAAGGGACTATCACCCATGTACCTTCACTTTCAAACATCATGCTCCTCCCTTTTAATTTAATGATACCTCCTATGTCAATAACCCAATCTAGGCCCAAGAGTGCGGGGTAAGGGTCTACATCATCCACTATCTGAATTACCTCAAAATCAACATAAACCTTAACACCTGCAATGTCTACTACAACCTTTTTCATTCATCCCAGTGGGATAATATTTTCCTGATTAGCCATCTGTAGCTGAATAGTAGACCATTCCAGCATTGGTTCTCGCATTCTTCACTAGGTCTGCTTAGGTATGACATTTTCATCTGATCCTAATTCAAGGATGACCTGGTCCATTTCGTAGTCTTCAATCTATGTAGTCATGTGCATCTCCCGTCCAGTCCTTTTTTGTTCTTTTATAGTTTGTTCATAGTTTTAACCTATGGTTGTGAAGAAAAAATTTCTGCGCAGCTATCTATTAATGCTTGGAGATTCTCTACAGCCTTTTTATTGCGCATGAACTTCATACATGCCTAGAGGAATGGTTTAACTTCTTCCTCCACTATTAGATCTACCATACCTTTTGAAGTGGATGCTTCATCTTTGACCATCTCCCTTCGAGCCTCTACGAAGGTTTCTTTCTCCTTTTTCAGATCTAAGCTTTTTATTTTTTCCATAACTTTTCGGATTAGTGACTCAGCCACAACTTTTTTCTCAACTCCTCTAGTGGAAATGTTGTTACGTGTGATCACATTGATACATAGTCCATCATCCCAGGGCTCTTCCTTAACCCATTGTACATTCGGTGTGGGCATCTATTGTTTCTCCTGCATTTTTGATATTAGCACTGAAAAATATTCAATGACATGGTAGAACTACCTACAATATCTGCAGGACTGGCACACAAGGTTCGGGAAATCTCGTGAAAAATGTCCCACGTCCCCATAATTTTAGCAGATCAACTATCCATGTCCGACCTGCACTTCCCCCTCACCCTCCTCCCCTTCCTCTTCTTGGAGATCCACCTCACCTGGAAGGAGATAGAGGTGATGAGGGGTCTGCTTGCACCGTGTATAGGTTTCCCCTATCTACCATGAGGTTGAGTGTTCAGAAGTTTTTTTCGTTATGGCCCATAGACGAGCAGAATCTGCAGCATTATTGTTTTAGTTCTGGAACATAGGAACCTAACTATGGGCAGTGATCGGTATCATGTCTTCCTACTACCCGAAAGTCAGCGGACCATAGCATAGGACTACTAGGGTTGGTCATTTCCCTATGGCGTAGAGGGCTTGGCCCCCCAACCTGGATATAATCCGATAACAAAGGGCATTGATCCTTAGCATGATCCGACACCTTACAACGTATCCACTAGATATCTGGGCTAGCTTCCTTACCTCGATGATTCCATAAGTTCTAAATTTCTAAGTGCATTTCCTCTATTCTAGAACTCCACCAATCATGCCAACCACTCTTGTAATTCATGTGCAAAGGATTCAAAGAATATTTCGTCCACTTCCGTAAAAATATACTTATTTTTCCACTCTTCACTAGATAGCTTCTTACTTTTATTTTCCTTTAGGGCAAGCTCCTGAATATGTTTCTCGAACCAGTCCTCTAGCTACAGTTTCAGTGGCTACCAATGACCCTGTGGAATTACCCACCTTCTCTCTTAAAATTCTCCCTATCCTGGCAATGGAATAATTTGTTGGCTTTAGGGGTCTTCACCTAGGTTCAATTTTAAGGTTTGCCTACAAACCCTACTACTACTGGCCCTTTTCGCAATGGCGTGCTTGTGCAGGTCATGGTCTCACTTGAAGTAGTATGGGAGGGTGTTGGAACAAGGTTTCTGCACCCTAAGAGAGAGAGATTTAATTAAAGGGGGTCCTTTCGGACCTAACAGTCTTGCGTGGGAGAAACCCAATACAAAACCTTTTTAACATTATATCGGCTAAGCACAAACCATAATTAACAGGTAACTTGAGTAGAGTATTTTAACCAGAGCTACATATTCATCATATCGCATCAACGTGCACATCAATATATCATCAGTATTTAGTAAGTAAACACAATCTTAGAACATAAGCATAACCAATAAACATAACAAAATAACACTAAAATACCATCAACAACATTCGTATTCATTCATATTCAGATCCAACTTACAGACTCTATTACCAGCCCACGCACATAGCAAGTGAGGTCTGCACACATAAGGAATTTGGGGTCTCCGCACACACAACCAATAGTAGTCCTTACCCAAACGATTGACACAAAATATTCACAAGTTCATATCCAAGCTTAAATTAATTTTCTCTTAGCCTCCTCTAAACTTGATTTATATATCTATTTATAACATCTTAGCCTGCGCTACTCTATTGTCCACAAACCATGGTTTGCGGACTCCTAGCCTAAACTTTGACCCATTACAATACATCGGGGCTTTGACCCGCCCCAAAGCCCCTGTGCTAGAACAATTATTGCAAAATATTATAAAACTGGACCAAAAATGCGGTTAGGGGACCTCGTTCCAACAAGGGATCACAATTAAAAATTACTAACATAATTGATTAATTCATATACCTTTTGTACTTTTTATTTGGTCATATTTACATTCTTAGACAATAATAGTCACCTACTTTAATGATTATTGAATTGTCACTTATCATCTAGTCATATATTTTAATCCTAGACTAAATTATTCATTTAATTTAGTCGCTTTTAGTTTAGTCACTTATTATCTAGTCATATATTTTATCCCTGGACTAAATTAGTCTAGTCGTTTAAGTTAGTCATTTTTAGTTCGATCACTTAAAATTTCTCAAATTTAGTAGTAATTCACTTGAAATCATTGCGGTGACTAAATGTTTTAGTCACCTAGTCACTAATTTCATCATTTTCTACTAGTGTCAAATTCCAACTCAGAAAGATTTGTAGAATATTTCTAGAGGATGTGGATCATTAAATATGCACATTCAAAGTATAAGAATCATAGATAAGTGAATTTTGAGAGGATATGTATCTTACATTTTTAGATGATTGGTTGTAACCAGAAGAGATAAATGTGGATTTAGGAGAAATTTGAGGATTTGTATTTATTGAATACTTATCCTAACTTTTTATATAAGTAGGAGTGAAACCTTCATACAAAGGGTTGTGTGGTCAGTTTTTAATTGTTAGCTATTGGTTATTTGATAGTTGGAGCTTCCAAGTTCTAGATGTAATTTGTCACCGCAATTAAAACAGTATGTATTCTTTCTCATGATATATTGTAACTCAAGTTTTATGAAATACATACTGCCACTTTGATTTCCAAGATGTGATATTTGTTCAGTTTTCTTATGGAGGAATGGAGGCCCCCCATCAACCATAGTTTGCACATCTTTGTACATATTGGTAACATAGTATAGTTATATTTTAATTATAAATCTTCTGGGAAATCACATAAATTTTTTTGGAACCGATGCATTTCGAACTACCAACTGTAGTTCACCATTATCCTAATGATGAACTACAGTTGTTAGTTAGAAACGCGTCAGTTCCAAAATTTCTTATGTGATTTCCTGGAAGATTTATAATTAAAATGTTATGGATCACAAAAGCTTGCACTCTCAAATAGTATAGTTATGTTATTGCATTTCTTTTCAGTAAACGTGTTTCCATTTTATGCAAGTTTGTTTTTCCTTTCAGAAACGTGTGATTTCATTTTAGCAAGTGTGAGTGTGATTTCAATTAAACATTTCATTTATGTAAGTGTGGTGTGATTTCAATTAAACATTTCATTTATGCAAGTGTGGTGTGATTTCGATTCTGCAAGAATGATATCCTTTATGCTAGTGTGATTTCAATTTCTTTATGTTTGGTTTGATTTGGTTTGGATTGGATTATTTTTTTATGTTTTTTAGTTAGTTTTAATTGCATTAGATTAATCTATTCTAATAAATAACCATCTAGTACATATAGTACAGGTATAACTCATCATTTTACGAAACCCTAGGTTGAATATTAAATGACAGGGATTTAACTCACAGTTAAATCACCCAACATTTTGGTGTCGTTGCCGAGAGTTATAGATAGGTGTTTATTTTGAAGTTTAGATAATTCATTATAGCTTCATTCATATTTATATGAATTTTAAAAGCATATTTAAATAATTTAGGATTCATATTAGATTTCAATAATTTTTCAAAAAATTGTACTAATTTGTGTGTATGACAAGAAATATCAGCCAGTTGGAGTAATTCACAGACAATTAAGAGTTTGAAGAATGTTCTTCCAAGAATTTTTTCAAATATTAGCAATAGCTGGGATATCTGCCTCTCAAGAAAAAATTATTTTAAAAACATGCATAAACTAATCTCTCCACCTCCACAAGAAGATATTCACGTTTATTTTGATTCCTCTTTTCAATCAGTTGAAGAGACTAAGGAATCATGCAATACTTTTCATGAGGAGCAACCAGTAGAATCTAATATCGAGGAATGCATAATAAAGGAGGATATTCAATGTGATATACACCAAGAAAGGAATCAGGAATGTCATGACCTTACTGAAAAATGGTTCCAATCAATGATTAAGTCACATCACTCTTCCATTCTTCCTTGATTCTTAATTGTATTATCAAAACAACTAGTTTTTCATGCTTTGATGTCTTTTAATGCATATTTATCAAAACTAAGCATGAATATATTTTTACTTTTGTTACACACATAGTTACACTAGAAATATTCATTCAATTTATCAATTTTTATATTTCTAGTAGAGTAGAGTAGGATAGAATTAATGAATAAAACCAATTTTGGTGATGTTTTAAGTTTATTCAAAGTTAAATTTCATTTTATTTATTTTTGCGGTGTATTAAGAGACACCAATCTCACTAATCATTTGCAGGAATATGTAGAAAGAGAAGGAATATTTGAGAAAAGAGGAGAACAAAGCATTTTCAGAACCACAATTTGAAGTTAGAGATCGAATCCTTTTGATTTGTTTTTTAATAAAGAGTTTCAATACTATTGAGTACACTCTCTTCTTGTGCTCTCTGTGCTATGGAAGTTTAGAAAATAAAATTGAACAAAATTAGTTTTAAAATTTTGCAATAAAAATTGGATAAGAAATCTAAATTTGTACTCAAAATTTTAATTACAGAATTTTACAAAGCTCAAAAAACAAAACTAATGCCTCTTTTTATTGCTCAATAATTTATGAGAGTGTGAGAGTAAACAGTAAGGACAACATCAAAACCACTTTGGAAGCTACGATCTAGCCTTGCCAGCTTCATAGAGGGGTCTCTCTGTAAAATTTAGCTATGTTTTATGTGACTTTTAGGCTCATTATTACTTTGTTGATTCTTTGTTTTTTTATGATTTGATGGGATTGCTTGGTTGATTAAATTTTTATAATTCCATTTGGTGATGGAGTCTAGAGATTAACTGGATCTGTATCAAACTTTGAAGGATTTTCATAGGACAAGCTAGGTTCCACTAGTTGGATATTTCAGGATTTTAAATGAACTATGAAATAGAAGAAATGTAAGGTTGAGTAGAAACTAAGGAGAAATGAAGTATTCCTTAATTTGAATTCAGTAGAAAACATATAAATTACAAACAACCAGAATAGGGTGCTCTTTAAAAAATATCCTATTCATCACAGTTTTTTTATGTAATTAAGCTTCTCAGAAATAACAAAGAAATAAAACAATGAATAAACACATTAACAGAAGAAAAAAATGACCAATTCATACACCACGTGAATCATGTGAAGAATGTACTTGTATTATTGATGCGTCCAACAACCAGGAAATTACAATAACTTAGAGAAAATTATACTCAAAAATCAACCTGTAATATTTAAAGTGTGAAGTATTTATACAATAAGTTACAAAATCATTTACAAAATTTTTGTCTCGACCAACATTGTATACTTAGCACTATCCTAAATGATAAAATCGATCTCTACAGGGTAATAGGCAAGATGGAAAACTGTGTGGAGAGGTGGCTCTTCTTTGGAGAAGTCAGTTGCTGCATTGGCCTATTCCTGTGCTGGACTGGCTTATGTGTTGGCTTGTGTTCTTACTGCATCCGCATTACTACTCAGTCCTGTGACTCAAAAAAAAATTCCCACCTATCTTCATCTGGAATCGTTAAATTTATTACCTTCCGGTAAATTTAATCAACCTTAGTATATCTGGAAAATGTGGGTCTTACCATAAAGTTATGATTTACTTCATGTTGGATGAAGAAATAATTACCCATGGCTTCTAAGAAAGCTCTTTGTGTCATGTTTCCTTTGATGTTTGCAAATTTTGAGCTGTCTCTGGCTACCTCCTTCAATTTTCTAACATAATCTTCATAAGTAATTAGTTTATCATTAATTAAAAATAAAATAGGTAGCCCCTTCTGATTTAGAGGTTCAATTTTGGTAAAAAATATATTTACTGCTATCTCCAAATTATGACACTTCTCCTCTAACTGAACAACCAAATTCTTTTTGGTGAGAATCTTCTTTACCTCCAATTTTTTTCTGTTCTATCATCAACTCCTAAATCATCTAATTCATATCTACTCTTAAAATTTAGGAATTTAATGCTATTTGTTGTTGTAGCAGGCATTTCTCCCAAATGTTCTTTAATATTTATTATGGCCTCTGTTGCTCTCTTGATCAAATATTTCTACTAAAATATAATCTGAATATAGGGCTATATTTCAGCTATTGAATTCATGATATCTGTCCAAATGATTTCCATAGCTTGGGCCAAGGTCTTTCCAATTTTTTATTCCCTTTCAGATTTCTGCAGTCTCTCAATCAAATTCTGAGCCCTCTCAGCTTCAGAAAAGTGTGAAGCTTCACTCTTGGTCTTCTGGTCCTATAATGCTTTGACTTGGTCCTACAAATTTTTTATTTTTTTTGTCTGAATTAACAAATTTTCTACAGCTTTAGTCAGTTGTTTAGCACCATCAGCACACTATGTAGTAGGTCCAGTGGAATTCATGGCTTCTTTTATGGGAATGGTTGTAAGAGGTACAACATCCAATGGAATCATATCCATCTTAGCATTTTGCTCCTTTTCCTTTATCATTTTCTCCATCTCAGTTTCCATTTTCCTTATCTGAGAATTTTGTTCCATGATTAGCTTCATCATGGAAGTTTTTTGGGTCTCTGTCTCATCAATGTACTTAGTGAGGGGATCTTCAGTAGCTTGAAAATTCAACTGCTTCCTTGATGATGTTATGTCAACATTCTTCTTCTTGATTAATTCCTCTGCAACTTTCATGTTTGCAGGGTCATATCCCATCTTCACTACTAAATCCTCTAATGATTTAATCCTTGTGTCCTTTGCAAGAGAATAAATCTTCTCCATATTAAACTGTGATTGAGTCTTGGATAATGAAACCTGCAGTTTGGACACAGTTGTAGTAGTATTAGTTAATGTAGATCAGAACATTTAACCTGTCTGGTTATGCATCTCCATTTCATCAATGGGATGAATATCCTTTGAATCAAACTTGAATGTTGTTTTCTTATAATTTTTTGTTGATTTGGGTTGAGGAATTTGGGACTCAAGGAATGTCATTTGTATCTTTCGCTTCTCTGAGTCAAAAAATTATAGTAGTCTGCTTTGAGAGATAGAACTCTACTTCCATAATTGAGTCTAAGTATTGTTCTTAAGAATCTCATTCTTAAGTTTTATTTCTTAAATCTGTCAAACATTGTCGTTTCTTTCTCTCCTTGGAGACTTTAGTTATTTGGACAATTTCTTGTTGAGCTTGTGATACTTAAGATGTTGTGGGAGATGCAGCAAACTGGCCACCTACCTGAGAGGAAGAGGGTGTTTCTTTTATCACCATAGCCACCTCTTGCACTGAATTTTTTTCTATGTCTACCTTTGGATGTAACTTTGTTCTTTTCTTGTACATGATTTTGAACTCTTTTCTTGCACTATCACCCATTGAAGGTGATTATTCTTCGATTTGTCTTGTGGCTTATTTCTCCTGTGGAACAAGATTTTGTGATGTAGATTTTGAAACAAGATGCTCCTCAAATTCCTGTAATGTATTCTCTGCCCATAGTGGTTGGTTCACATATCTCTCTGTCACAAGCCTTTGGGTATGAATGTATGGAGTAGTTTTATTTTCTACTCTCATCTTGGAAATGATACCCAGAGGGTCATAAGACCATGTGAAAATCAGGCTTAATTTAATCTCCTTAAGAATCTTATCTGCCTCTTCTCATGCTGACCTCATGAAACAAATCAAAGACCCAATTTTTTGTTTCAATTCTGAACTATGATATATTTATAGCTGAGACAAAATGTATTTCATCATAATTAAACATTTTTTTGATGTACTCTAGTTCTAAAATCCTCATGGGGAGGTATTTTGGAAGCTTGTATGGTGCTAAATCACATCCATACACTATGATTTCCATGTAATTCTGGTACAAGAACCAGTCTCTAGTCTTTTCCTGATCTGTCAAATGTAGATTTCTCTTAAATTTTTCAATGATCTTGGGTTTAGTTGAACTGTTTAGCACACTCATGGTTGGGTGGAAAAACTGTTCAATGAACTGCTTTTATGAGAATTCTTTCTACTCCTTCATCCACTACAAGAAAAAATCACATTGGCAAGGGGTGAAAATGGTCACCATAAGCTCATTGGAGAGGGTCAAAAGAGCCTTCGTCACCAAAATTGAACGTCTCCAAAGGTGGCGTCACCGAAAGTATAGGTGTTGTGGTGACATTCAAGGTCTATCACCAATAATGATTTATAGTGAGGGATAGTGACCGTCACCATTTCATATGAGCAATGATGACGGACAATAGCCTCTATCGCAAAAAATATGAACCTCACCAAAGGTGGTGTCGCCGAAAGTATGTGTTGTGGTGACATTCAAGTCCTGTCACAAATATTGATTATAATGATGGATAGTGACCGTCACCATTTCATATGAACAACAATGATTTTTTGTGATGGACCTTTCATGGTTGTCACTATTGGTGCATATATATGGTAACGTTCATTGACCATCACCATAAACTCATTGGTGACATCAAGGTCCATCATGAATAATGACTATAATGACAAATAGTGACCCTCACCATTTCATATCAACAACAATGATTTATGGTGACATACCCTTAATGGTCGTCACTATTGATGCGTAGATATGGTGGCGTTCGTTGACCGTCACCATTTCATATTTTGGTGAGGGTCGAAAAATGTCACCATAATCTCATTCGTGATGGTCAAAAGAGAATACATCACCAAAAAATAATCTTCGTCATTCCCTATGAATATCAAGGCACGATGGAATCGAACCACCAACCTCCTACTTCTAAAGTAGGTGCTCTTCCAGTGAGCTATCACCCTTTAAATAATTAAACTTTAAACTAGCAATTTCCTCTAAAGGTGTAAAGATACACCAAAGCAATAAGAACCAGGAAAACTGAAAGAATTCAGTGTCCTTTCTCCTATTTTTATTCTACGACACTCTACAAAGTATGGTCTTGATCTATGATGTATTTGTGCCAAGTGGTTCTAATTTAATAGTAAATGTTATATTCAGATAAAATAAATGAATAACTGAGAGGCCTTATGGGCTATTTTTTAATCCTTACACCAAAATATCTTAATATTAAAGTCTACGAAACAACTCCTTCAAAGTTCAAATTGAAGTAGATTTTAAATGGAAAGCCTAAAACCAGCTAAGTAGTTTACAAGTTAACATTTTGGATATAACTTTTGTTCAATTTATATGACAAGTTATGACATAAACTTGAAACTAGTTTCTTAGCTAAAATACTTTCTTAAGTCAACAATGACAAAGAAAGATAGTCATGGAAAGAAAAATTATCTTTTTTTTTTCTAATGAAGTGCATGTAACTTGATAAAGGTTGTATGAGAGTATCAAACCATAAACAATTTCACTAAAACATGGAAATGACAAAATCTTGTTAAGCAACAAAATTTTAGTTGAGTATATGAAAAGCATCGAGCTAAATGATATAATTAAACTAAAAGTAACTGTAAAAAAATGAAATTTCCATCATATACCATCTTGTTTGGTTAGTTATTCAAAAAGAGAAAGTGAAATTGCATGATCCATCTCCTCATCTTGATTCTGTAATGGACCATCTTGAAAAAAAAATTACCATATAAAAAAATCAATTTTATCATATTGGTATGAATTTTGATATAATCTATCAAAGCATGTACTCTATAGGAGAATAACTGGAAATTATAACTAGAAATTTGAATCACAACATAACAATATAAAATAACATTCAATAGGAAAGGAACAACTCTACAGTTTGAGAAATATGAACAATCCATGGGAATGTTCTTATATATTGATATAGATAAGAAATAGAAATCTAGATATATGAAATTTAGGTATCACACAACAATGTCTTGAACAAACATCAATATGTAAAATAGTATTTTTTGCATTCGAATTTACCTTGCAGAACCTTGGGAAAAATTTTCCACAGAAACGGCCAATAAACATAACAACATGGACCTTAAGAGAAATTGTGCAGGGAATAAAATATGAAGGTAAAGCACTAGGGAAGTATTCAAAGAAAATTATGAAAAGCGTATCTAGAAAGAACTCAGAACCCTCTGAAGTAAACCACACATTTATCATCGTGACTAGTACACTTGCAAAAAAAGATCAGAATAAATTATGAACTATTCCACCAAAAAACAGTGAATTTTTCCACTAAAATACAGTTTCAAATTAATCAATAGCATGACGCTAACTTTGTTAGAGCTAACAGATATAATATTGAATTTTAAAAGACAATACACTCTAATGAATTAGGGATTACCGTGGCATTAGAGGGCATATTCCAAATTACATTATCATCTCCAAATGCACCCTTATGTAGTGTCCATCTGAAACTTTATGACTTGAACCTTTAAAAGGCCTGCTCAACCACTTCATCATTCGAGATTTATTGTGAGACTATGATGGTACAATGTCACCTGCTTGTCCCAAATAACATGAGCCAACAATGAAAACCATAATTAAATTATTAATGCCTTACTAATTTAATCCTTGAAAAGACGAAAAGCATGAATCCAAGAAAGAAAATGATAAGGTTCTTGTTAACCAACTATTATATTTACAGATATGGAAGAATTTTTGATTGGTTGTTTTAGAATTTAAAGCATTGTACTTATTCTGTCAAACACATGAAAAGACACTAAAATTACCAAGGTCATATTTCAACATAAATCTTGTAGAAAATCAGATTGCAACTATGAAGATATTATTACAAAAATCTTGCATAAAATCAAATTGCAACTATGAAGATATTATTACAAAAATCTTGCAGAAAATCAGATTGCAACTATGAAGATATTATTCTAAATTTTAAAAATTATAGTAATAAAATCCATCTTCAACATGACTTAACATTTTATATCATATTAGACAAATTTTGAGTCAGGGAACAAGTACAAGGTCCTGAGTTAAAATATTGCTGTCAAGGACAAGGAGATATCATATACAACTTTCTGAGTTGAGGTTTATCACTAGACAGCATAGTCTTGATTCTTAAACCAGTACTTAATGAGGGACTTCTGCAAATAATTGGGTACAAAATGTGAATTCATCCTTCATGAGTCATGGAAACCCACAGAAAACTCCTAAGGCTTTACAACCACTGCAGCTGCACCCATCACACTATGTTTTTTAGGTTGAATTGTCCACACCCGAGGATTTGTAAGTTGCCTCCACTATAGCTGCACCCATCACGCCACCTTTTTAGGTTGAATTTTCCACATGTCCTAATCCACAGAGGATTTAGTTGAATACTCTCTTGTGTATAATTGCACAGCTTTTGCCCACAATTGACCATAAGTCCTTGTGTGTGATGAGAGCACCAGACATGTACCATGGGAGCCACAAAGCCTGCAAACACAATTATCCATGAAGTCCAGAATAGGGAAGATGTAGCTGGCAAGAACAAATGATATGAAAGGAGTGTATTAGTTCTATTGTGCTAAGTGTCTTTCAGTAATATAAACATTTACAATTTGTATCCATATGTTTGCTAAAGGAATGAGAGTTTAAAATATTAGCAACCTATAAATATAGGATTCATAATTTTGACTTGACTGATGGTAATCTTGTAAATATGTACATACTTTGCCTTCTGCAAGTTGTATTCTCATATTTTGTAAAAAAAATTAAAAAATCAAAAAAATCAAAAAGAGGGTGAAAAGTCCTAAAAGAAAAACCAAAGGACTTAGAAAAAATAATAGACCCCAAAAGAAAAAGATGAATAAAACATGAAAGTGTACAAGTCTAAATGCCACTACTTTTACCTTTTGCAGTTGATTATGGAAGAGTGTTAATAAATGCCATAATCCATGATGAGTTAAATAGTTTAATCTTGACTTGTCATGTTTCAAATTCACTTGTTGTAGATAGAGAATAAAGAATTGTCACACAGTTTAATCATGACAATTCAGTATTTATGTAGAGAATAAGTGAATCCAATAGTTTAATCTAGATTCGTGGATGAAATAAGTGTAGAATTAGATAGTTTTATTGCTTTCAGAAAGAATAAATGGTGTAAAGGTTGCTAGCTTAAATGCACCTAATCAAAATGGAAGAAAAAATGTTAGCAGTTAAAATTGGGTAGGTAGAAGAAGGTGAGAAACATCATTATTCACCAGGGCTACAAATAACTAACTTCCCTTCCCCATAGTCATTTACCATTCTAAACTATCAGTCAGAAAGGCTCAAGGCATTTCGTTGACTACTGTTGGGACCGAACCCAAGGCTCTATGGCTGACTAGTTGAAAATGTTAAATGTCTATATTAATCCCACAAATCACATCATTTTCCATTCATGCATTCATTTCCATGAAAAATCATAAGTAAAAACCTCATTTTTTACTTAATGATGCTCTAATCCCATTTGATTAACTTCCTACATCTTATGAAGTATAAAATCCTCAAAATAACATTTTATCCTAAGTAGAAGTCATGAAATTATCATAATTGCAAGTTTTGCTTTGATCTTCACTTTTATTGGTTATAATTGTATGTTTTGAGTATTCACTTTTCCCTTTTCATATTAACCCCTAACATATTTTATTAACTCCTTATCAATTATCCTAGTCCTATTAATATAGTTCCCTTTTATTTAATATCCCAAAAACCCATTTAGTATACGCTATTGTGTCAAAGATATTAAGCACATGTTGAAAAACATCCCGAAGTTACCCCTTTGACACAAAACTACCCATAAAAATATTTCCCCTTTCCCCTATAGTTGTTTAGCCTAATTGGTTTGAAATAACTATATAATAAAATACAAAGGAAGAGTTATCAGAATGTGATGTATCAAATGAAAAATAAAAATACTATACCGATGCTTTATGTATTTCCTTTTAAACCAAAACCTCTGCATAATACATTCACCTTCCCTCCCACACAAGCTTTACCCAAGGTTAAATTTTGACCTTAACCCTCTTTCCTGTTGTATGAAATTTCACATTTTGTACAAACAGTTGAAACCTTGGAGTAAACCTTGTTAAAACCTCTCCTCACCATCAGGTTTAACCTCAACCATCCCATCATCCCAATCAAAATAAATGGTTGATATTGAACCCAAGTCCTACCCCCTCGCATTCAGTCCCGACCCTCTGATCGTCCTAATCCCTTTCATCCGACGATTCGAAATAAACCCAATAAATCCTTCCCTGCCCCCACCATTTCCTATCAGATTAATTTTAAACCGTCGATCTCCTCTTACCAAATCAATGGCATAGATCATACTACCCAGCCCCACTGCATTTACCCCACAGCTTTCAGTCAAATCCTGACTGTTCGCTCCACTCTTCCACATCCAACGGTGCACAGCTCATTTCACATTTTTAAAGTGATCGACCAAAGTTCCCAAAAAATTTTGCGAAAAAAGTTGTTTTGAGAAACCGCCGCCCGATACGTGTCTGAATTATATTGGATCGCATTGCTCAAGCTCAAAACCACTTACTTCTCAAGAGCAATGCGAAAACCATTACTAGTTTTCCTTTCAAACGAAAAACCAATCCTGCCATTAATTTCGACCTGTAATAAATGTTATGTGTGTTGATAAAACTTAAGGTTTCAACCTTAGTTTTTATTATTTGCATATCATTTACGCCTTTGACTTTCAGAAACTACTCACAGACACCATTGCTGAGCCTACCTGACCAATTTTCCCAGAAAGCCTTGTTTTCGACTGTGAACCTTTTTAAAGCCAATTTCCTCAATTTTTACATTTTAAAGATTAAATTCAAGGATCTTAACAACTAAAACCTCTGAATTACCTTGATATTCCATATTTTCAATCAAACCCATTCAGAAAACCTAATTGAACAAAAAAGCCCAAAAGAAGCCATCCTTAGCCTAAATTGCTCAGTTTCATCTCTGTTAAAGTGAATAACTCCTGCAAACAATCTAATCTTGCAGTAGCTACCCAAAATGCCTAAAAAACAGAGTTGAACCTCCACAAACTGATCTCATTCCACAAGTCTTTCAAAAAAGCCTTCAATCACCTCCCTGCAGACCTAAATTTCATTAACAAATTGTTTGATTTTTGCAGGTTATTATCAGAATATGGATTTGGGCCAACAGTTTCAATACTAGTTGACAAAATTGTTTTCTCCTAATTCTCAGATTTTAACTCAATATTTTCATTCAACAAATAGTTTGCATACAAATAAAGAACAAAATCAAGTCAAAGAGAGATCAGAATGATGAATTTTTCATAGTGAATGGTAAAAGCGAAATCATAATTCACAATGACATTGAAAACATAACAGTTAAAGATTATCAGTGGTTAAAGTGTATCAGGTAAAAGTCAGAGTGAAAGTTAAAACAAAGTTACAAGAGCAGTCAAAGGTAAACAGTAAAAGTAAATACAGAGACAGTAAAAGGGTAAAAAGAGATGAAAATACTTTCACCAAGAATGAAGTTTATCTAAAGTGAAAGTAAAACAATTAAAAGAACAAAAAGGTGAAAAGATGAAAAAGAGAGCAAGAAGGGACATTTTTTGCACAAATTTCTTGTTTAAGTCATTATTTTGCAGAACATATTGTGACCAATACAAGATGAATTTTTCAAAACTGAAGTAGGTTTATGTTCTTAAGAGGGCCATCTACAAACACCTCTCTCACTTTTCTAACAACCATTATGGATTGGGAAATACTAAACAATATTGGAGAGAACTTTTTGCAGAAAATTCCTATTAAGTCATCATTTTTCAGAGAAGATGGTGGAAAATCCGAAAAACATATTAAAAAACTGAAGGATTTTTTTGTTCCTAAGAGACCCATATAAAAAAACCTATCTCACTTTTTGCACAGTCATTTCATAATGAGAGATACATTCACATATTTACAGCCTATTTTTCAGACTCTGTAAAACTTTGTTTTACACATCTTTTGCAGAGCCTACTGTGCACAGCTAGAGAGGAATTTTAGGAAAATGAAAGAGGTCTATTTCACCAAAATATTTATACATAATAACCTCTTTAAATTTTTACATATCTATTACCGATTGAGAAATAAAACGGTATCATTGAACCCCAAGTTTGCAAAATTGTTGGAGCAGAATGCATAAAGAAAGGAAGCAGTTAGTGACTTGGATGCCTCATCATCAACTAAGAGTTGGATCAAATTTTAATTCTCCTCTTTGTCATCACCAATCCATAAAAAATAGTGCCAAATAGATGCATTAGTCTTGAGTTTCCTTTACTTAAGTTCGATTTATGTAAAACGGTTAGAGATATTTGTGAACCAATATTGATATTTTTTCAAGATATTCTAGTTTAAAATTTGTATAAATACTTCACACTTTGAAGTATTTTAGTGTGGAATAAAATTATCAAGACTACTATATACTTTTTTTTTGAAAACATTGGTATTTTTTGTGAGTTAAGTTGAAGCAGCAAGCTGGAAACTGAAGCAAATATACATTATAACTAATGATCCTCGTGCTGATCAGAAGAGTATTGTATCTTCCAGTTTTCATTGTTTATTTCTTTAAGTTTCATTCATACATCTTGTGTTATTTTCAATATTAAATGAATAACTAGGAAAGATGTTACAGAATTAGTGTAAAAATCTCTCTGTTCTTACTATTTTTCATGTTTATGTTTTCTGCTGATTTCCAGACTTTAGAATTCTTAATTGCTCTTTAGTCTCATTTGACCTCAATTTCCCTCTTCCTTTTTTGTGATCTAAGGATTCTTAATTGCCCTTAGTCCAGATCATACCACCTCATCAAAATAGCCTTTTAAAACCGACTGAAGATCATCTATCTTGCCCTTAGTATATTTGTTCTTTTAACCTTAGTTTTCTAGTCTTGTTTGCTATAATTTGACTCCATTGCCCAATGGTTAGGTAGATCTTTATATGGTTTCCCTTGTAGTTCTTTATTCCTACCAAAATTCAAAAAATCAAACCAAATTACAAAAACCTAGCCTAAAATACATTACAAAACAAAGCTAAATCTTAAGGAGAGATCCCTCTTCGGAACTCAGGAAGCCTAGATCCTGAATTCTAAAAGAGGTTCTTGGTTACCTCTAGTAAGTTACAAAGTATTAAATATTTCTGATAGAAAATTTACTAGAGTGATAACATAAACCATGAAATTTAGATGAATTAGTGAACCTTAAGCATGAAAATAAGCCTTAAAAACACTAGAAAACAGTGTATAACAGAGCAAAACATTCACACATGAGTTTTACACAGTAGGCATGATGAAGCAGTTCACCCCTCCTGGTCTACATCTGCTAGTCCAGCTCTTAATGGCATGTCCCTCTTTGTCATTATGCTAAAAATTATAAATTATATGTGTTTACAGGCCTCTAATGGTTGTTTTCTCTGCACCAATGGCTCCATAATGCTCAAATTATTCTTGGTAGATTCTTGTTTCACCAAAATTGGTCGAAAATTGACCTCCCAATGCATTTCTCCCAATAACAGCTAGAAAATCTCCACTAATTGTGGAGACAGACACTTAACTCTAGTTAAAGTTAATAAAAGCCCTAAATTTAGGGTACCTCTACCTTTCCCATCAATTGAAAATCGTTAGATTTAATGTGTGATGGTTAGGAAAAGTGGTCACAAGCCGACACTCCGCCTTTAACTACATGGTTTATTGTTTGTATTAACTCCAACATTGGAGTGGAACCCCTGAGCTGTTGGTTCCATAAAACATAGCATTTAAAAACCTTTAAAACCCCTCACCATGTGACAGGTCTATTCTTCGTCGATGATTACGGTTAACCATTGGTTTTAGGCTAGGGTTCCAGCACTTTGACGCATGGAGGGGGGGCTCGCCCTTTGAGGATGGCGCTTATGGTGTTAAGAAACACCTTGTGGCATGATGGCATGTGGGGGGGATGGCAGAGGAGAGGTCGGGTAGTCGATTCACATCAGCTCCAAATAAATTTTAACACACCCTCCTGAGGACACGTGGTAGCCTCTGAGCTTGCCACATGTCACTCATCCGACAGCTCAAAAAAAACTCATCCAACGGCCATATACTCATCCCCATACCATAAGATCAATGACCCACATCATTCCATGTGGCACCATCCTTTTGGCTAAGAGAAAAATGGAATATTCCCAGAATATGCCTGCTGACTGTACCTGCATGCTGACTGGGCATCCAGTCATAAAATATTTTTTTTCAGGAAAACAGGCAAAACATGATATCTTCCTCATACGACATCATTTTTTCGAACTATTCATAGTTTTGGAATCATAATGACGAGGCCTTTCCAATTGCTCAGGTTTGGACCTATTTTGAGCACTTTCATTTTTTAGCATAACACATGATATCCTGATCATACCTCCCCACTAGGATGCTTTTGGACCCAAAAAGCTCTCTGTATTACTGAACATGAATATGAGGATATTGTTTCCCCACACTTCCAATATTTATCCATTGAAATTTTCCTAACTTCATTAATTGGAGCTTTCATGAAACAACAAATTTTTCCTTGATTAGGTTCACCAACCATTGTTGTTTTTGACATTTTCATGCTGAACATTTATTGAAATTGCAGAGAAACAACCTAACTTTGTAGTAAACACATTTTTTCTACATTGGTCTATAATCAAAGGAAAATTGGGATTACTCTCACCTTGCACTCTGTCCTTATGGCAATTTTCTGCTGAATTTAACTTGAACTTGTGTCGATTCCTAACCAAGTTTCTTCGCCATTTTACCATGCCTTTCTGAAACTAGAAATGAACATTTCTTAATCTCGTGCCTTCTTTGTCAAGTTTCTTTGCCTTCTCTTTGACCTTTGCAACTTCTTGCACTAAGACTTTGTTTTCAGCATCGTTCAACACCAATGTCGACTGTTGCAACTACTTGTCATGTTATTTCAAAGACAACCTGCTTTCAAAGTGAAATAACTCATCATATACATCATCATTTTTTTTTAAATATTATGTAAGACTTCTCTTTGTTTAATCATCATCAATGTAAAGTTTTGGCTTGCATTGACGAGCCTCTTCATCTACCCTGCATTAACTAAAGAAGTGTCTATTTTTTTACGATGAGCTCTCACAATATACTCCTTGCCATCTTTGAATAAATGGTATTTTTTCTCATGGTGATGGAAGATTTCTTTCCTGTCATACAAGTAAGTACTTCCCAACACCATGCATGTTATATCAAGTGGAACAACATCTAATTCAATTGTGTCAATGAAATGTGTTGTTATTCCAAAGCACAACATGCACTTCTTTGAAACCTATAAATTTGCATCCTTACAAGTCCAACCAAGTGGATATGGTTTCGGATGTGGAATGGTCTCAAGATTAAGTTTCTTGACCAAGTCTTCAGAGATTAAATTTTCTTGTGACCCAATGTCAAAAAATGTGTCAACTTGGGTATGTTTGGAAATGACCCTCACATGAAACAATTCAATTCTCTTTTCTTCATTTGGAGCTTTTATGTGATAGTTAGATATAATAGAACTGGGTTTATTTTCAATCTCTTTCCCCTTCATATTCTTTATTCCCATAGCTGTGATTTTTGTTTCATCTCCTGAATCTGTCCCTAAGTCTTGTTCAGCTATTGCAATAGTTTTTCCTTTCTCCTCAGCTTTCTCTTTGGCCTTCAAACTTTTTGATTTCAACTCTGGATGAAGTTTCCAACAATGGTCTTCACCATGGCTAGTTTTAAAACAATTGTTGAGCTGCATCTTTGTCCAAATTTTTATGGTTATTTATCAAATAAATACATGATTGTACCTAGTGTTTTAATAATTATTTATCCATTATGTTGTTAATTAGAGGCATTTAGAATTAAATTATAAATTCTTGTTATTAATTAAATTGAAAAATTGTTTTGTGTAATAGTCTTGTTAATAAATGTCTTCTTGATGGCAGGTGATGGCAGTTAGTGCAAGATTTCATTTAAGTACGGATCCATGCTTGTGATTGCCCATAATCTCACTCTAGCAGGGATTTGTGCTTGACATACTAGCCTCTACCGGTATTATCAGCTTCCACCATTTCTGGCTTGATGTGGAGCACATTCAAGAGGATTTGCAAAATGTGTTGATCTGTTTGGAGATGGTGACAATTGCAATTGATGTCATTATTCTTAGTTATGATGGAAACAATTTGAAGGGCCTTAAGTACATCACAGACACAATTCAATCAGAGACTGTTGACCAAATAAATTTAAAGGAATTTCACAAAATGACATTATTATCTCTTCCAACAAAACAATTCACAAGGATCACACCCACAATTCTCAAGTTCTTATTGTCCGCAAGAATTATGTGGCATTGGGGACCATAGCCTTAATCAAGCTCAACATTGATTATCTTCTAAGTGGTTAAATTTTGTTTGGCCTTAGGCATTGCAAACATTTTTGGATTTACCAAACGCTGAAAGGATGCAATGAAACAGGTTCACAATTTTGCATCTCGGACTATTGCTTTGCATGTTCAATTAACAATTCAGCTGACTTTCAGTGTTGTTTCCTATTTACATAACAGATCAGTGACGAGGGTTTTTTTTCTCTGTAAAGAAAATTAAAATTTTTATCATAATGATTTGTGAGTTTTCTTATCCCTTCGGTAGAATATTCTGGACTCTTTAATATTGAAATGTCTTATAGTCTTTTCGAGAAATCATAATTGTGGTCGTATTCTTTTGGACTATTCTAAAAGAAATTAACGGTTTTTTATTTAAGCTCAGAAGGTTTTGGTTTCTGTTGAAGATAGTTCTTAGAATGAAAAAAGTTCAACACAATTAGATTCTACTCCTGCAAACATTAATGTACCTCATACTTTAAAACATTCATTGTCTGATTTTGATATTCGAATTGGAGGAGAGAATAATTCCGCATCTGATGAAAAAAAGATGACCATTTGGAGTTTCAGAATGCACTTTCAGGAAAAAAATGTCAGTGTGCTGAAATTAAAACGAGACTCACTGCAGTTTTAGAAGATGTTGCATCCCTGAGAAGGGAGTTGGAAGCCAGTTTGAAACTCGTGGATGAATCTCAAATGAATTGCGCCCATTTAATTGCTTTCATGAAGCAAGAGAAGAATCTCAAACGAACCTATGTGTAGCATATTGTAGAGCCATAGAGTATAATGCATTATGTGCCATAGACGTTCACCTTATGAAGTTACACCATGAATTAGAAGTAGCTTTAGCTCGTGCTACTGCTGCTGCATTTTCAGTTGGACAATTAGCTAATCTCATGGATTTTTTTTGAACGGTTTGGAGCAAATTTCTTAAGGGAAGCATGCGCCAAGTTTGTGGTCTCATGTCAAAAAAGAGAGCAGGAGTTCAATGCTTTAAAGCGATGGTGCTTTGGAAGAGCTGCGCACTCCCTCATGGTTTTTGCATTGTTACAGTTAAAAAGGAAGATATAAATATAAGACGCAAAATTTTGAATGGTGTGCTTGGCACTCTTAATTTAAGCATTTGACCGCTATTGCAAGGAGATTTTGATATCAGTTTTGGTGCTGCTATTCAAGGGGAACGATTTCAGAGGGATCGAGCATGCAAAATAGGGCACACAAAAGCTGGATCGACCCAAATCATACCTGAATTGGAAATCACATATCGTTGTTTTGATTTTATTCACCTGAATCCTAAATTTGTATTATATGTAACCACCAACATTTAATTAGGATCCGCATTGTTGCTATAAAGGGTAGCGCTGCTCACAAAGGAGGGGGGGAATTTCTTGAAGTCGAATTTCTCGGGGAAAATTAATTAATCTCTTCTGAGATGTAGAACTGGCATTAATAAATCTCTTCTGAGATGTAGAACCGACATTAATAAATCTCTTCTAAAGATGTAGAGAGTGTAGGATAAGGGAGTCCATCCATCAATTAGATAGGGCGCAATTAAATTTCATAATTGTAAAAGTTGAATTTCTCAGGGTTGGATTCCTCAGATGTAGATTCAATGTCCAATTTGTAGAGGAGAAGGGATTGTAATGGAGCAGCAATGAATGATGTATTTATTAATTAAGATTTGACTCATGTTTTGATTTAATTTAATAAATTTTGGGCTTCTGCATTTGTTTGATATAAGAATTGTAATTTTTGTTTTTAAACATTGAGTTGGTTTAGGAATTGCTCCAGGGAGTGGCAAGGATCCACCGCGACCTGGAGTCGAGACCCTCGTCTTCATAGATTTAGGAATTGTGCAATTTCTAGAATTATATATATATTTTTTAATTGTTTTTAAATAGCATCTAATATTTCCTAATTCTTCACTTAGATCATTATTTTGTTTTCCAGGTCTTGAGTTTGATTAAGGAGTAAGAAAAAATTTTAATGCTTTGAGTTTTAGTAATGGTTTTCCTTACTTAGTTTCTTTTGAATGTTTGCAAGTTTAATATTCATTTTGATGCATCCTAGTACTTAGCTTAATAATTAGATTTATTTTTAATTAGAATAATTTTTGTTTTCATAGCGTAATCATTTCTTTATAAGCGCAAGTTTGAGTGTGGATTTAATTGTGCAAGTAGTGATTTAGTTTTCATTATTGAGTGACATGATTTTGATTTAGTTTTCATTATGAGTTGCATGCTTTCAAAGAGTAAGCTTGTTTTTGGATGATTCATTTAATCTAGATTAAAATCTTTGAATTGAAGGTTTCTCATAGATTAATTGTAATATTATTTTAATAGGATCTTTTAAATGTTATTTTACATAGAGTAACGCAGTTTTCTTCTAATAATAATTAGAACCTTCCTTTGTTAATTTGAATCTTGAATTTATTTATTTTTAGTTAGCTTTAATGTGTAAGGTTGTCATTAGAATTATGTGTGACCTTTTTTCTTATTAATTTCAAGTGTTAGTTTCAAGTTAGTGAGAAAAGTTAATAGATTAGTTTTTTTTTTTTTTTTAAGATATCATAGGAGATTTAGAAAGTAGAATTCGAGTGCAAGAATGATTGAGGATTGCCTTGAATTTCATTATAGCTTAATTGCGGTATGCAGTTTGCAGTGAATGAAATTGGTTAAGTAGGTTCCCTTTTTCAAGATTGTTTATTTGCCAGCAAAGGTGTGTTTCATTCCAGTATCTAGTTTATCATTACAAAGGAATATATTTATACTCTAACCATTAAGCTGAGCCAATATGCAGTACAACTCATGTTTACAACTCCTAGATTGATTATTAATATTGAGAGGTTTAATATGACAATGAAGCCGCCCAAAATTTTGGCGCCGTTGCCAGGGAGTTGTATTTTGGCTTAGGTAAAAATTTTCTTATAGAGTTTCAAGGGTATTGCAGGACATCAGAGAGCGTAGAGTGTACGGTAAGACATGAGTGAAGAGCCACACATCCACTATTGTGGGGTTGCTCCAAAGTCTGGCCACCTTGCTTACCTCTTGAACTTTTATTTCCTTATCTCTCTTATGTGTAGAAATAGAGTAGGCTTTAGACATTTAATTTCCAAATTTCTTTGCTTTTCATAGATTAAATAGTACTTTGATTCGGAATTTTCCTTTCATGCAAGTGTGGTGAGCTTTATTTTAGCCAATATCTTTAAAATTCATTTACCTTTAGAATCCAATATTCAACGTTATATCATTTTTGGGGTACTATAAGAACCCTTGTGTACTAATCCATGTGATCACAGAATGTACCAATTTTCTCGTTGAAGACAAGAAGATGGTATTTTGAGGAATCATTCAATGAGGAGTTTTCATGCTGCTACAGAGATGAACAACTCATCCAATGATGAATTCACAAGTGCAGAATTTAACACCTTGCTTGAACATAAATTCAATATTATTAAATCTTTGATTTCGAAATTGGATGATTTACAGGAACAAGAGAAGGATGAAGAAACACTACCTTGGAAAGCGTCCACTTAGCGATCTAAAAGTTTACGAAATTTGTGAGGATGGTCATGCAACCAAACATTGCACATCACTGCCATGATTATGAAAGATACTTAGGGAATCAAGTAAGGATTCGAATCAACTGCCAGGTATAACTCAAAACCCAACACCATGTGATACTTGGAGTAATGCTTATTTTTGTGAGCAGGATCCTCAACATGTTTATAATCCTGTAGTTTCATGGAAAAATTTTAATCCTCCTCCAATTGAATATCCTACTTCGTGACCCTCGCCTATGCCCTCATCCTCGAGCCATATATCTCCATGGCCTCAAGAATCGTTTGAATCCTTATCTCTAGGGAAATATCCCATGCAAATTCAATCATATGAGCACCCACAACAACCACAATTTATTTCCAACGCACCATTAAGTTATCATCCATGGTCCCAACTACATGTGCAACCTTACCCTAGTCCTAATCCAAACCCTAATCCATACCCTAACCCTAATCCATACCTTAGACATTACCCTAATCCTTACCCTAGAACTTATCCTAATCCATACCCTAGACCTAACCCTAATCCACACCCTAAACCTAACCCTAATTCTAATTTAAAACCTAGACTTAACCCTAGTTCAAAGCCTAATCCTAATCAAAATCCAAATCTTAGTCCAAGCATTAGCCAAAGCCCTGCCCCAAACCATCTTTTAAACCCTAATCTAAACCATGAGGTTGCACAACAGTTTGAGCCACCTATTCTTCCCGTTGATTCCCCTATTGAACAAAATGTCACACCTTCCATGTTGGAAAAGGGAATGAATCTGGAAACTTCCCCCATTACCATAGAACATTCACCCCAGGAATATGTAATTCAAAGGCCACCAAAGGATAAATATTTCATTGGAACTTATTTTGAAAATGTTGTTGAAACTCAAAACCCTAGAATCTCTCTCAACCATTCTTCTCAATTTGAAAAGCAGATATTTGAACCTGAACTTGAGGGATTTATCTTTTGTCTCTCACCTGGTCCCTTATGCCTCCAAGAGAGTGAATATAAAACTATGGAAGATTTTCATTAGTTGCAAAATCATAAATATGTGGATTCCATTGAATCCTGGTTTCAAGCAGTCATCAAGCCATCTTATTTCCTCAACATTCGGAAACTCTTGGTACCATATCAATTGAAGCAACTGGTTTCTCATTCTTTCATATGTCTTGAATTCTACTCTTTAAAACTAAGTGTGAGCATAATTAGCATTTTGTTACACACATGGCTTCATTGGAAGTACTCCTATACTTAAATAGGAGTCTTTCGCCTCTTAGGGTAAAGTAGGCTAGGAGAATAGATAAATAAAGTTTTTATCATGCTATTAGGGTTTTTAATTTTAAAGCATGGTTGTTAAAACTAATTTTGATCCACATTAGTTGTTAACACACACATTTGTGACAAATCTTGTTGAGTACACTTCGCTCTAATGCCTCATGATTTTGCAAAAAGTAACCATGATTAATCACTATAATGAGTCGTCGTCTCGGATATATATTTTCAATTTCCCTTAGAAGGTACTATTGGAAAACCCCTATGGTGGATCACTCTTGTAAAGATCATAATGAGCTATTCAGGAGAACACTAGCATTCTTAACTCAAGGAATCTTTCAGTCATTATCTTGGATATCTTTAACAAGTCTTTAGGGTAGGGGAATTAGCCAACAATGATTAGTCATTAAAAACGTTTCACGCCATCCTGTACTCTTAAGGAGTAGATCTGTCTCCCCACTTATTAAGTAACCTTTAAGGTTAATCATAATCAGAGCTTACAAATATTTAGGGAAGGATAGGAGGTCTCTTGATGAGCCAACCTACCACGATCATGAGACCTAGCATGCATGACATTACTGCTCCTGGTCACCAAGCTAGAGTAATGGCTTTCAGCCAAAGAATTGGGAGACAGTAGGTATCATCATGAGTCAGCCTATTCATTCATGTTAATTCTTGTGAGTGGCACTGCCATCAGCTAGTTACCAATCCAGGACAGTGGCCTTCATCTAAAGAGGAAAATAAGTTAACTCTTAATCTGTATCTAGTAAGTGGGATACTGACATTTCACTAGGTTAAAAGAAATCCCTGCCGAGGTTATGGACACCTACGGGCAGCAGGGCCATGTCAGTGGTATTAAAGTTAAATACATACTATGATTTTCTTGGTTATTCTTCTCTTTCCCTGAAAACTCATCCCTTTTCTTGGACAATTTTTTAAAGACAATTTGAACATGATGATTTGAGTTATATCTTTCAAAATTCAAGAATCGTTGAATGATGTGGTACCCTTAGTGAAGGTAATCCTTTGTACTAGATTAAGAAGAAATTTATTTTTGAATCCAGATAACAACAGAATTTAGAGTGTTCAATAAAGAGGTTGTTGATTGGTATCATAACTCACTTTAATTTTCATGGTATTCAAAGTGATGAATTACTCAATGATGACCACTCATAAGGTGTTGGTTTCTGACAATGTGTACTGATTGTAGTTGCCTCTAAATATGTGATGCATGACCTAGGTACGAGATTGTTATAATATGTGAAGGAATCTTGTGTTTATCTCTTTGAAACTGCACTTTTTCAACAAAATTTGATTCTTGTCATAAGACTTTGGGTAGAAACAAAATATGGAATTCATATGGGACAAGGTAACATGCATATGCCATACTCTTTTTCTATAATGTCTACTTGTTGTACCTGACCTTGTTACATTCCTACAATTGATAATATCATTAAAATTGTAACATGGTTTTGGTTGGCATTGTAATAGTTATGTTGTAGGCTAATGAAGGCATTTCAATACCAGGAATCTTCATCCTTACTTGCTAAACTCTTTTCTGACATTTTCCCTACCTTATTTCATCATCTTATAATTTTGGCTTGCACGAGGACGTATAAGAAGTTCAGTGTGGGGGGATGTTGAGCTGCATCTTTGTCAAAAATGTTATGGTTCTTTATCAAATAAATACATCATTGTACCTAGTGTTTTAATAATTATTTGTCCATTATGTTTTTAATTAGAGGAATTTCAATTAAATTATAAATTCTTGTTATTAATTAAATTGACTAAGTGTTTTGTGTAATAGTCTTGTTAATAAATGTCTTCTTGATGGCAGGTGATGGTAGTTAGTGCAATATTGCATTTAAGTATGGATCCATGCTTGTGATTTCCCATAATCTCACTCTGGTAGGGATTTGTGCTTGACATACTGACCTCTGCCAGTATTATCAGCTTCCACTATTTCTAGCTTGACGTGGAACACATTCAGGAGGATTTGCAAAATGTGTTGATCTATTTGGAGATGGTGACAATTGCAATTGATGGCGTTATTCTTAGTGATGATGGAAACAATTTGAAGGTCCTTTAGTACATCGCAAACACAATTCAGGAAGGGATTTTTGACCAAACAAATGTCAAGGAAATTTCAAAAAATGACATTATTATCTCTTCCAACAAACCAATTCACAAGGGTCACACCCACAACTCTCAATTTCTTATTGTCCACAGGAATTATGTGGCATTGGGGATCATAGTCTTAATCAAGATCAACATTGATTATCTTCTAAGTGGTTGGAGTTTTTTTGGCCTTAGGCATTGAAAACATTGTTGGATTTACCAAACGCTGAAAAGATGCAAAGAAACAGGTTCACAATTTTGCATCTCGAACTATTGCTTCGCATGTTCAATCAACAATTCAGCTAGCTTTCAGTGTTGTTTGCTATTTACATAATAGATTAGTGACGAGGGTTTTTTTTCTCTGTAAAGAAAATTCAAATTTTTATCATAATGATTTGCGAGTTTGCTTATCCCTTTAGTACAACATTTTGGACTCTTTGATATTGAAGTGTCTTATAATATTTCTGGGAAATCATAATTGTGGCCGTATTCTTTTGGACTATTCTAAAATAAATTGACAGTTTTTTATTTAAGCTTAGAAGGTTTCGGGTTTCTGTTGAATCTAGTTCTTAGAATGGGAAAATTTCAGCACAATCAGATTCTACTCTTGCAAACATTAATGCACCTCATACTTTAAAACATTCATTGTTCGATTTTCATAGTTGAATTGGAGGAGAGAATATTTCCACATCTGATGAAAAAAAGATGACCATTTGGAGTTGCAGAATGCACTTTTAGAAAAAACATCTCAGTGTGCTGAAATTAAAACAAGACTGGTTGCAGTTTTAGAAGATGTTGCGTCCCTGATAAGGGATTTGGAAGTAAGTTTGAAACTCGTGGATGAATCTCAGATGAATTTCACCCATTTAATTGCTTTCACGAAGCAAGAGAAGAATCTCAAATGAACCTATGTGCAGCAGATCATAGAGCCAAAGAGTATAATGCCTTGCGCTCCATAGATGTGCGCCTTATGACGTTACACCATGAATTAGAAGTAGCTTTAGCTTGTGCTATTGCTACTAGATTTTCAGTTGGATAAATAGATAATATCATGGCTTTTTATTGAACAGTTTGGAGAAAATCGCTTAAGGGAAGCATGCACCAAGTTTGTGGTCTCATGTCAACAAAGAGAACAGGAGTTCAATGCTTTAAAGCGGTGGTGTTTTGGAAGAGATGGGCACTCCCTCAAGGTTTCTGCATTGTTACAGTTAAAAAGGAAGATAGAAATATAAAACACACAGTTTTGAATGGTGTGGTTAGCACTCTTAATTTAAGCATTTGACTGCTATTGAAAGGAGATTTCGATATCAGTTCCAGTGCTGCTATTCAATGGGAACAATTTCATAGGGATCAAGCATGCAAAATAGAGCACACAAAAGCTGGATCAACCCAAATCATACCTGAATTGGAAATCACATATCGTTGTTTTGATTTTATTCACATGAATCCTAAATTTGTATTATATGTAACCACCAACATTTAATTAGGAGCAACATTGCTGCTATAAAGGGGAGCACTGCTCACAAAGGAGGGCGGGAATTTCTCAAAGTCAAATTTCTCAGGGGCAATTAATTAATATCTTTTGAGATGTAGAACCAGCATTAATCAATCTCTTCTGAAGATGTAGAGAGTGCAAGATAAGGGAGTCCATCCATCAATTAGACAGGGCGCAGTTAAATTTTTCAAGTGTAAAAGTAGAATTTCTCAAAGTCAGATTGCTCAGATGTAGAATAAACGTCCAATTTGTAGAGGATAAAGGATTGTAATGGAGCAGCAATGAATGATGTATTTATTAATTAATATTTGACTCATGTTTTGATTTAATTTAATAAATTTTGGGCTTCTGCATTTGTTTGATATAAGAATTGTAATTTTTGTTTTTAAACGTTGAGTTAGTTTAGGACTTTCTCCAGGGAGTGGCATGGATCCACCGCAACTTGGAGTCGAGTCCCTCGTCTTCATAGATTTAGGAATTGTGCAATTTGTAGAACTATATTTTTTTTTAATTGTTTTTAAATAGCATATAATATTTCCTAATTCTGCACTTAGATCATTATTTTGTTTTCCAAGTCTCGAGTTTGATTCAAGAGTAAGAATAGATTTTAATACTTTGAGTTTTTGTAATCGTTTTCCTTACTTAGTTTCTTTTGAATGTTTGCAGGTTTAATATTCATTTTGATGCATCCTGGGACTTAGCTTAGTAATTAGATTTATTCTTAATTAGAATCATTTTTGTTTTCATAGTGTAATCATTTCTTTATAAGCACAAGTTTGGGTTTGGATTTAATTGTGTAGGTAGTGATTTAGTTTTCATTATTGAGTGACATGATTTTGATTTAGTTTTCATTATGAGTTGCATGCTTTCAAAGAGTAAGCTTGTTTTTGAATGATTCATTTAATCTATATTAAAATCTTTGAATTGAATGTTTCTCATAGATTAATTGTAATGTTATTTTAATACGATCTTTTAAATTTTATTTTACATAGAGTAAAGTAGTTTTCTTCTAATAATAATTAGAACTTTACTTTGTTAATTTGAATCTTGAATTTATTTATTTTTAGTTAGCTTTAATGTGTAAGGTTGTCATTAGAATCATGTGTGACCTTTTTTCTTATTAATTTCAAGTGTTAGTTTCAAATTAGTGAGAAGAGTTAATAGATTAGTTCTTTTTTCAAGATATCATAGGAGATTTAAAAAGAAGAATTCGAGTGCGAGAATGATTGAGGATTTCCTTTAATTTCATTATAGCTTAATTACAGTATGCAGTTTACAATGAATGAAATTGGTTAAGTAGGTTCCCTATTTCAAGATTTTTTATTTTCCAGAAAAGGTGTGTTTCATTCCAGTATCTAGTTTATCATTACAAAGGAATATATTTATACTCTGACCATTAAGCTGAGCCAATATGCAATATAACTCACGTTTACAACTCCCGTATTGATAATTAATATTGAGAGGTTTAATTCGACAATTAAGCTGCCCAAAAACAATGTTTGCAAAAGAATTTTCTCTTCTCTTTTCTGACATTTGCATTTCTCTTTTTCTTCCAATTACCTTTAAACTCATTTTCCCCACTCTCATCTAGGTTTTGTTTTCCCCTAGTCTATAAATGTGTGGTTTGAACACATACTTCATCTAGGCTTGTAGGGTTAAACATGAGGATAGTATGTCTTAGGTAGGTATGTAAGCCTCCTATATTCCTGAGAAAAGTGTCTTGGCTTTGCAAATATACTCCTAATAAAAGAGCTTTTCTTATAAATTCTTGAGTATACACTTGTACATTTTGTCCTTACAATTGTTTAAAATTTTACTAGTCCATTATGGCTTTCTTCATGTGAGCTAATGGATAAAACTGTTGTTTTATTGCAGAAATGAAATCAATCCGTGATAGAATAAAATTACCATGATTCTTGATCTCCTCTTTTGACTTGGATTCCCACCAAATAAGTGATGCACCTTCCATTCTCAATGAAGCTAGTTGTATTTTTGTATGATCCTCATGAGAATTTTGGATTCTCAAATAGACCTCCAGTTGCCTAATCCAATTATCTAGCTTTTCTACATTAAATTCACCATTAAACATTGGCAATTCAAAATTAACATAAAGTTTTAGAAAAGGACTTTTACCCATGTTCTTTGACTTATATGGCTAATGTACTGAAGATGAAGTAGAGGATGATGAAGATGAAGATGAGGTTGATGATGGTGACTTTCCACTGTCTCCATTTCCTCCACTGCCCTTCTTTGATTTATCTTCATCATTATCGCCTCCTGATGACCCTTGTCCTTCCTTATGAAGTTTGGACCTTTCTTCTTCTAGTTTATCACTCCTTTCTTGATAAAGGACTCTCACCATTTCAGTTAAGTCAAGAAATGGTTTTCTGTATACTCTTTCTCCCTCTTTGGGATCCATATCTTCGTGGATTTCTTCTTCTCCTAGAGGCATGCTTGATACTGCTTTTTCTTCTTTTGGAGGTGAAATAGGTGGTGGAGTATGTGGAAATATTTCCCTCCTTTGCTGTGGCTCACTTTGAGATCGTCTTTCTTCCACCAATTTGCCTTCTCATCTCTTAAGCTTGAGCCTAGTAAGCGTGAAAACCCTTGCAAACAGTTAACAAATATTTGCACATAAAAACACCATAGATTAAACTCTCACTCTGATACCAACCTGATCTAAAATGAGTGTATTAGTTCTGTTGTGCTAAGATTCCTTTCAGTAATATAAACATGTACAATTTGTCTCCATATGTTTGATAAATGAATGAGACCTTAAAACATGAAATTTAGATTAATTAGTGAACTTTAAGCATGAAAATGAGCCTTAAAAACACTAAACAATAGTGTATAATAGAGAAAAACATTCATACAAGTTTTATATAGTAGGCATGATGAAGCAGTTCACCCCTCCTTGGCTACATATGCTAGTCCAACTCCCAATGGCATGTCCCTCTTTTTCATTATGCTCAAAATTGTAAATTATATGTTTTTACAGGCCTCTAATGGATTTTTTCTCTGCACCAATGGATCCAAAATGCTTAAATTAGTCTAGGTAGACTCTTGTTTCACCAAAATTGGTCGAACATTGACCTCCCAATGCATTTTCCCAAATGAAATCTAAAAAAGCTGCACTAAATATGGAGATAGGCACTTAACTACAATTAAAATTAATAAAAACCCTAAATTTAGTGTATCTCTACCTTTCCCGCTAGTTGAAAACTGTTAGATTTAAAGTGTGATGGTTAAGCGAATTCATCACGAACCGACCCTCCGCCTTTAACTACATGGTTTATTGTTTGTATTAACTCCAAATTTCGAGTGGAACCTGGAGCCATTGGTTCCATAAACCATAGCATTTAAAAACATACCCTGTGCCATGTGACAGGCCTATTCTCTGCTGGTGGGTACGGTTAACCATTAGGTTTAGGCCAGGGCTCTAACACTTGGGCGCATGGAGGGGGGGCTGGCCCTTCGAGGCTAGCCTCCCAAACCCCCAATCCATAAACCATCGAAATTTAAAGAGGACCACAGTGCTTATGGTGTTAAGAAACACCCTATGGTGTGATGGCACGCGAGTGGGTTGGCGGAGGAGAGGTCGGGTGGTCAATTCACATTGGCTCTAAATAAATTTTAACACACCCTCCTGAGGACATGTAGCAGCCTCCGGGCTTGCCACGTGTCACTCATCTGAAAGCTCAACAAAAACTTATCCAATGTCTAGAAACTCATCCCCATATCATAAGATCAATAGCCCACATCATGCCATGTGGCACCATCCGATTTTCCAGGAGAAAAATGGAATATTCTCGGAATATGCCTGCTGACTGTACATGCATGTTGACTGGGCATCCGGTCACAAAATTTTGTTGTTTGGGAAAACGGACAGGACACGATATCTTCCTCATATGACATTGGTTTTTTGAACTGTTCGTGGCATCGGAATCGCAATGACGAGATCTTTTCGGTCACTTAGATTTGGACCTGTTTCAAGCACTTTCATTTTTGAGGATAACACATGATTTCCTGATCAACAAATCTGGGACAAATGCTCCCTTGTAATGAAATTATGGATGTGACTCCTCATGAACAGAGAGCCATTCTTATCAAAATATTCTAAGAGAAACATGTTTTAAAGCTAGATGGATACAATTCATTAACCACCCTACCATCCTACTATGTCATATCACCTTGAGCACCCCCAAACACAGTGAATCCCTTGGTAGAAAATTCCAAATATCTAAATAAGTTTGCTCAAAAATGTAAAAACAACATCCAGATATGGGAAGAATACACCAATGACCAACAGGCTTGGGACTAGCAGTTGCTAGCGAGGAGTTTCACACCTTTGGTCAAGATTCTGTTCTCACAGGCTTCATCCATGGGGGATAGGAAGGGATTGAAATTATGGCATTGGGAGGTGATGAACCATGTGCATACATTTCTTCTTGTGACTTGATTTCTCTTCATGAGATAATTGCTGATCAGTACAAAAAAATGTATATATTCTTGGAATGTGATCTAACTATGAATATGGAAGTGTTCAACTAGCTTATTGAGGACATTGTATTTGTGAAAATATGGAGTTAAAATATATAAAATAACATAATTTATGGGAGTGACAAGGTATGCAAGGTAGTGGTAAGATGGAAGTTAAATCTTAAGTAACACAATTCCAAAATAACTTATGGTTTACAGTGGCTCCACCAAAGATACTCTGACATGGAGGTTTTTCTCATGGTTATTTTAGATTTTTGGAGAATCTTTGGTGGAGCTATGGTTTCTATTAGTTTTCTCTACCTAGGGTTTTCGAAAGCATGGAGAATTATATGATAGGTTGTGATTGTGTTCATGGGTTTCATTTATTCTCTATATATGAATTTTTTGGGTGATTTTTCCAAAAAATCCTAAGACCTTAAGACAAAAACACATAAAGTAAAAAGAATATTGAAAGAGAGAGAGAGACAGGGAGTAGCAATGCTCTTACATCCCTAACCCAAGTATGAAAATGAATATGCACAAGTGCATGGAGGAATCTACAGGGTAAGTTCTGTAGATCAAGAACCAAAGGTCACTGCTCACAAACATATCACAAATCAGTACACCAATAGAATCACATGGTTAAAATCCTTGAAGAGGGAAACATTCCACGGCCTGAGCCAACGCGGCCACTTCAAGAAATTTATTAATATAAAAATAAAAGTCACATATGTTTCTCTCATAAATGGTTACTGGAAAAATGACCCTCCATGCTCTTTAAATAGAGATTATGGACCAATCGGGTGTTAAGCCACGGATCAAGTTTCATTAATACCGAGGTGAGAGATAACCGTTGGATCACTACAAATCGTGACCGTCGGATTATAAGTTACAAATGTACATGGTAAAGAAACACACTTTACCTAACTCTACACTAGACTAAGTTATTCTTAACTATTTCCTATGTGTCGGAATATCCTAACATCCCCCCTTAAGAACAACTTGGGATAGGATTGAAGGATTTACAAAGGTGACACAAAAGGAGCCTATTTACTATGTGTCGAAATATCCTAACATCCCCCCTTAAGAAAAAATTTGGATAGGATTGAAGGATTTACAAAAGTGACACAATAGGAGAAGGAAGGAGGTATTAGAGCCTATCCCCCCTTAATGACGACTTTCCTAAACTCTAGGCATGGACCGAAGTTTGGTAAACTTTGCTTCTGTGAGAGCCTTCTTAAATATATCGGCTACTTGATCATTGGTTGGACAGTACTACACTTCAAGAACATGATCATGAATGGGCTTTCTGATGAAGTGTATGTGGAGTTCAATGTGTTTCATACGCTAATGCTAAACTAGATCTTTACATAGCTGAATGGCACTCTCATTATCACACCAAAGTGTAGTTGGATGTTGCTGATGAAGACCAAATTCAGATAGAATCTGACAAAGCCACATGGCTTCCTTGCTGGCTTCAACTGCACCACGATACTCTACTTCTGTTGAATAAAGAGAGATGGCACTTTTTTTCTTACAAGGCCAAGTAATAGGTCCTGAACCAAGAGTGAATACATATCCTACAGTAGAATTTGGATCATCAGGGTCACCAGACCAATCAGAATTAGTGAAACCAATCAAAAATGGAGATGCTCAGAACTGAACTGTTCCTCAAATATATTGAAGTATTCTTTTAGCTGCTTTCTAGTGACTTTCATGAGGTTGGTGCATAAACTGAGTGACAAGACCAGCGGCAAAGGAAATTTCAGGATGGGTATCGGTTAGATACAGAAGTTTACCAAAAATTTGATGGTATAAGGTAGCATCAACTTCAGGGGTAGTACAAGTGACTGAAAGCTTGACTCCAGACTAAAAGGGAGAAGGGGTTGGCTTACATTCTTCCATGTGAAAGTGGTGTAGAAGATCACAGGCATACTTGGACTGAGAGAGGGTAATGCCTTCCTTGGATTGCAAGATGTGAAGACCAAGGAAATAATGCAAGTGTCCTAATTCTGTCATTTCAAACTTCTTTTTGAGGCTAGACTTCACATATTTTATATGGTTTGGATAACTACCAGTAAGGATAACATCATCGACATAAAGAACAAGGATGGTGAAGGACTTACCTACTTTCTTGGTGTAGACAGTGTTGTCAGAATGACACCTAGAAAAGCCATTATCTAATAGAAATCTATCCATTTTGGCATACCAAGACCAAGGAGCTTGTTTGAGACAATAGATAGACTTCCTAAGGCGAAAAACAAGTCTAGAGTCATTTTGGATAAAGCCAACGAGTTGTTACACGTAGATTTATTCATGTAAATCTCCATGTAAGAAGGCAGATTTAACATCCATCTGATGGACTTCCCATTTAAAGGAAGCAACAAGAGAAAGAACAAGGCAAATAGAATTCATTTTGGTAGCAGGGGAGAAGGTTTCAGTATAGTCAATGCCTTCAACTTGTGAAAATCCTTTAGCGACAAGATGAGATTTATGTCTATCCACTTTTCCATCTGGTCCAAACTTTGTTTTGTAAACCCATCTGCATCTGACAAGTTTTCTTCCTTTTGGAAGAGGAACAAGATCCCAAGTATCATTCACCAATAAGGAACGATATTCTTCATTCATAGCTTCATCCCAAGCTAGATGACTGGAGGCTTCTTCAAAGGTTTCTGGATCAGGATTTTCTAGAACTTGAGCCAATAAGGAAGAAGCTCTTTCGAACTGAGAACGTGTACGTCGTCGATCGGCGGGGTCACTTGCAAGAGAACCTGCTGCATCCCGAGTAGAGCAGACCCATCTTGGAAGCGGTGGAGTATAAGGAACAATTTAAAGAGGTGGAGGAGGATTTTTGTTGGCTCGAGGGGTCCTGACCCAGCTTCGGAGCGTAAGTTTTTCCAAAAAACCCCTATACTACTGGCCCTTTCGGCAGTGACCTGCTTGCGAAGGTCAAAGTCTCACCCGAAGTAGTAAGGGTGGGTGCTGGAACCAGGTTTCTGCACCCTGAGAAAGGATAGGCAAAGAAAGTAGAGTTGCGCTAAGCCCTGTAGTTCCTAGATTACTTCGCTCTGCACAGGGGTAATTAGGTCTCTATTCGCATCCATGTGCAATAGATCTATCATTATATGCCTTTATGATAGCAACACACCATTACATAAATTAAAAAAAATAGAACAGAACCAATCCAGAGAGCGAAACACACTTACACAGATCTTTGCAGCTTAAACACAGAAAATACATAGTGCGGTAATTACCAATGATTTTCACAAAAGTACTCACAGATTCAGTTCTCTATCAACCTTTCTTTATTAATTCATTCATCAATCCTTCCTTACAATTCCCTTCCCAACCTACGCACACAGCAGCAGGGTCCGCACACAGCTAGACTTGGATCTCCGCGCACACAACCAGCAAGAGTCCTTTCCCCAAAACCCAAACAGATATCTTAAACCACAATTCGCATCAATAGCTCATCATTTCCTATCTTCTACAATACAAAATTTCCCTCTATTTATAGCAATCTAGCCTAGACATTCCTATGGTCTGCAAATCGTGGTTTTCGGACCCCTAGTTTACCCTTTTACCCATTACAACGCTTTCGGGGCTTTGACCCACCCCAAAAACCCTCCGCTAGATTAAATCTAATAAAAAATATCCAAAATGGACCAGTTTCGCAACTTGTAGGAGACCTTGTTCCAACAGTCCCCCAACACAATCTTGTGATTGAACCTGGTAAGGCTTGAGTTGACTACCATTAACAAAGCCTGGTAAGATGTCTCCGCGTAGGGTAGCTAGCTGGACTGCTTCGCCATTCGTGATTTCCTTAACTGTGTAGGGACCAAGCCAGTGCTGTCAGAATTTGCCTAGATGTTTTGCAAATTGGCTATCGTATAAAAGGACAAGGTCACCTGTGACAAATGTATTTTGGCAAATATGTCGATCATGCCATGCTTTGTCATGAGCTTTCTGAACCTATTGATGAAAATTAGTAATAAATCGATCTTCCTCCAGAGCCACAAGTTGCGCAAGATGATCCTCTATGATATCGGGGTCTGCCATATTTGTAAATGCTACAATGTGTAGGCTAGGAACTACTTATTCTATGGGCATAATGGCCTCTTTTCCATAGACCATCCAGAAGGTGGTTCTGCCTATTAGCTTCTTGTAGGTTGTTCAATAAGCCCATAGAACAGAGGGAATGTGAACATCCCTGTCACTACGATCGACATTACAAACCTTAGTTAATGCCTGTTCCAAAATTTTGTTAAAAGCTTCAACTGCTCCATTTGCCTGGGGATGGTATGGCGTACTCTTTGCATGGTGGATCCGGAATTCTTCATTCAAGGCTTGAATTTTTTGGTTAACAAAGTGTGTACCTTTGTCACTCATCAGGATATTTGGGCAGCTAAACCTGGTCATAATCTGCTCAAAGATGAAGTGTGCAGCAGTATCTGCAGTGCAATCCTTCACCGCTTGTGCCTCAGCCCATCGACTGACATAGTCGGTGGCGGTGATAATGTAGAACGCACCTATTTTCTTTCCCAATGGATTGATGGAGCCTATAAAATCAATGGCCCACTTGTCAAAAGCTTGTAAAGCTACTTGAGCCCATAATGACATCTCATCTCGGTGCAAGGGCCGTCCTATTCACTGGCAAGTGTTGCATGATCTGTAATAGGTGTACGAATCTTGATGCAGGGTAGGCCACCATAACGCAGCCCTCAAAATATTTTGTGTCGTTTCCCATCCTGCATAGTGGCCTCCGGCGACACCTTCGTGTGCTTCTGCTAATATAGTAGGACGTTCATGTTCCAAGACGTATCTGCGTAGTATTTCATCTGCGCCTAGCTTGTATAACTAACCAGTGATAATAGTAAAGTCTGTTGCTTGAGTAACCAACTCCTTCTTTTGTTGTACCAAATATTCTGCAGGGGCCACTCCCGTAGTGAGGAACTCAATTATATTAGCAAAGTGTGCATCAACCACCTTAATAGTAAATAGCTACGCATCTGGTAAACCCTCTTCCAAGCTAGTAGGTTCTTCCCCTGTTTCAATGCAAGACAGATGATCTGGGCCTGCATTCAACCTTTCGGGCTTGACGATGATCTCAAAATTGTATTCTTATAATAACAACATCCAGCAGCAAATCTTCCCCCACAACACAGGCTTGTTGACTAGGTATTTCAAAGTCGAATGATCTGTGAACATTTTAAAGTGTCGACCTAGTAGATAGTGTCGATATTTCTGTAACGCATAGACCATAGCCAATCCTTCGTGCTCAATGGTAGAGTAGTTCCATTCTGCACCTGAGAGTTTTCGACTCGCAAAGGAAACCAGGTGATCAATATCTCCTTCACCAGGCTGCGTGAGGACAGCGCCCAACGCGATTCTCAGGGTGCATTGGTGTAATTCCGCATCTAAGTACCAAGCGGCCGGGATAGGACCCAAGGCATGAACAAACAGATGAACCCATTCTTCCGTAGTTCAATCGGACCATTTGGTCATCCAGACACGCAGATGTGCATGGGGGTCCCTGGGTCCGAGGAACATTCTGGTGTGTGTGTCAGCTGGAGGGGAAAACAGTAGAAGCATCCTTTCTTGACATGTTTCCAAATCTAGGACTACTTTCTTGTAGGTGTCCCACCAACATGCGGGTGTCCCACGCATAACCAGATTAAAGGCCCAAAGCCATCATTCTCTTGGCACCCTAGCTTCTAGTGTCCTTAGGAATTCCTGGAGACTACCAGCCTCACCAAAGTGGGGTAGATCTCTTACCTCAAAGGAAATGTAGTAGAGGGTTCTTGCGACCCGAGGGCAGCGCAGCGCCGAAACCTCGTGTAACCGGTTTTTCCAATTCTCCAGTTCCTCATCAACATCAGAAAAACATTCACTATCTCTCCAGAATATCCCATCTATTGTGGGTTTAATCCTATCTTTGTCCTGCATATTCAATCTATAAATGTGGTCTAGTTCCTCCTGTTTGTAGGCTGGCTCTGTATACCGTACGCCTTCCGCTGGATCTAGTGATACTATTATGCGTGTATTGTTGTTGTCAAACATCATGCTACGCTTTTTGAGATTGATGACACCCCCCATGTCAATAGCCCAGTCTAGCCTGAGCAGTGCAGGGTACGGATCCGCATCTTCCATGATTTCTATGACCTCAAAGTCAGCTATGACTTTTACTCCCGTGATATCTACCATGAATCTTAACAACCATCCTAGTGGGATGATATTATGTTGATTTTCCATGTACAGATGGATAGTGGACCATTCCAACTTAGGTTTGCCCATTCGTTTCCATTTCTACTTTGGTAGTAAGTTTGCATCCTACCCTAGATCAAGAATAACTTGGTCCATCTCGTAGTCGCCAATCTACGCAGTCAACCACATTTCTCTTCCAGTGAATTTCTTGTAGCCATATAGCCAGTGGACACCTATGGTCTCAGGAATTGTGTTGGGCCAGGCTGCACAACTATGCAGTAATAATTGAAGAGTTTCTACAGGCGGTTGGTTACGTAGCAGTTTCAAGCATGCCTTTAGAAAGGGCTCAACCTCTTCCTCTCTCTCGAGGTGCGTCAGAAGCCGCGTAGGGTCTGCCCGTGGCATTTGTTCTATGAGGTGCACTTCTTCCCAAGAGGTAAGTACCTCCCTTGTTTCCTAGGTGATCATCCCACTGGATAGCTCCGTTTTAACCCTTTGCACATTTTGTGTAGGGGTGGGTTGTTTTTCTTGCATTTTGGCTATCAGTATCGTGCAGTCTTCAATCTCATGGTCCAACTGCCAGCAATATTTGCAGGATTTCCTGATGGGATTTGGGCAGTCCCTTGTGAAGTGCCCTATCTCTCTGCAATTATAGCAGATCAGTTGCCCCCGACCCCATCCTGTGCTTCCTCCCCGAACTCCCCTGCCCCTTGCTGGGGAGCCCCCGAAGCTCGTGGGGGATCTTGGTGATGTAGGGTCTGACTGTACCCTATAGAAGTTCCCACGATCTCCAATCAAGTCATACGTGCGACAGTTCTGTTCGTCATGCCCTACCGATCAACAAAAACTGCACCACTGCCACTTTAGCTCGCCCATACTTAACCGAGGACAGTGGGCTGTATCATGCAGTCCGGCTACCCGACAATCATCGCACCATAGTGTCGATCCGCTGGAGCCAGATCGTAGCGGACTAGGTCCTCCTGCTGGTACGTAATCCTTCAATATAGGACAATGGTCCCTTGTATGGCCAGACACCCGACATCATATACACCAGAGGTTGGTGCTAGCTCGTTTTCCCCGTTCCGTCCGTAAGCTCTGAATCTCCATGTGCATTGCTCCGAGTTATTCTTGAATTTGCTGTAGCCCCCATAATGTGTCATCCTTGGGCGTGGCTTCGAGCTTCATGGTAGCTTCCAAGGCTTTTTCCTGTGACTCAAAGGTCTGTTGGCCCATCGATATACGTAAGTGAGGTAGCAGCATAGTGATGAACCATTACGTGTGCTGTTTTTTGTCGTACTTGAACCCTCCTTCCCTGATGGCTCTCTTCAATCGCTGATCGGCCTCCCACACTGACTCAGATGCACCCTGCGTAAAGTATTTTACTTCTGCTACCAGCTGCGAGTATGACCTAGGCTTCCAGAACTTCTATTTTAGGGCGTCCTTGATATCTAAAAGAGATGCACTCCCATTTTTAGATATGTACCACATGTACCATTTCAGCGCTCTGTCCTCGAAGGCCAGGGACAACTATGCTTTCTTCATAGTATCGCTTGCCACCCCCTGCGTAGTCCATACGAGTCAGCTATGAACCAAAACCGATCCATGTCTTCATCTACCGTGCCTTTAAAGGTGGGTAACTTCAAGTGTACTGCCATGTCTCCTTCTACCAATGTTTTGGTTGAGGGCTTGTGCTCCTGTAAGTCTGGCGAGTCTTGCGTCGTTGTTCTTCTCAGCGGGCTATAGGCTGAGTGATCCTTTTCTTGCTCGGTTCGATCATTCTTACCGCTCATTCACTTCCATTCAGTATATGCTTGTCAGTACCTGATCACTTCCTAAAAATGCTACAAGTCCCAGCAACGGAACCATTTTTTGGATCGAGGGGTCCTAGCCTAGGTTCGGAGCACAGGGTTTGCCAACAAACCCCTATACTACTGGCCCTTTTGGCAGTGACCTACTTGCGCAGGTCAAAGTCTCACCTGAATTAGTATGGGTGGGTGCTGGAACCAGGCTTCCACACCCTGAGAAAGGATAGGCAAGGCAAGCAGAACTGCGCTAAGCCCTGTAGTTTCCAGATTACTTCGCTCTACACAGGGCTAATTAGGTCTCTATTCACATCCACGTGTGTTAGATCTATACTTATATTCCTTTATGAGAGCAACACACCATTACATAAACAAGACCAATCCAGAGAGCGAAACACACTTACATAGATCTTTGCAGCTTAAACACAGAAAATACACAGTGCAGCAATTACCAATGATTCGCACAAAAGTACTCACAGATTCAATTCTCTATCAACCTTTCTTTATTCATTCATTCATCAATCCTTCCTTACAATTCCCTTCCCAACCTACGCACACAGTAGTAGGGTCCACACACAGCGAGACTTGGATCTTCGCGCACACAACAAGTAGGAGTCCTTTCCCTAAAATCCAAACAGATATCTTAAACCACAATTCACATCAATAGCTCATCATTTCCTATCTTCTACAATACAAAATGTCCCTCTATTTATAGCAATCTAGCCTAGAATTTCCTATGGTCCACAAACCATGGTTTTCGAACCCCTGGTTTACCCTTTTACCCATTACAATGCTTTCAGGGCTTTGACCCACTCCAAAACCCCTCCTCTAGATTAAATCTAATAAAAAATATCCAAAATGGACCAGTTTCACAGCTTGTAGTAGACCCTGTTCCAACAATTTTCATCGTCGCTGTCATCATTTGAACTAGAAGGAATGCTATTAAAAATAGAAGAGAGAGAGAGAGAGAGAGAGAGAGAGAGAGAGGTGGCACATATGTCGAATCAGGCTCGCAGGCCAAAGGTAGCACACCCGCTGAACTAGGCTCGGAGGCCAATATATTTTCATCATACTTTACATCTCTTCTAATGATTAAATTTTTGGATTTTGGTTGAAGAAGTCTATATCCTTTGACATATTTAGAATATCCAACAAAATCTCATTTTTCACTCTTAGGTTCTAAGGATTTATGTTTTGCATCTGGAATATGGGCCCAAGCATCACTTCCAAAAACACGAAAGTGACTTACATCTGGCTTGATTGAGCTCCAAGCTTCTTCTAGAGTTATATTCTTTAAAACCTTAGTAGGAGTGTGATTTACTATTTAATTTGCATAGTTAATGGCTTCTACCCAAAAATTGAGACCAAGTCCTTTAGATTGAAGCATACAATTAGCCATTTCTTTTAAGGTGTGATTCTTCCTTTCAGCTACACCAATTTTTTGTGGAGTATATGGAATGGTATTTTGCAATTTAATGCCATGCTCAGTGCAAAAGTTGATAAATTTGTTTTTAACATATTCTCCTCCATTGTCTGATCTTAACTTAAGAATTTGATGTTCAGATTGTTTCTCAACAAAGGCCTTAAAGGCCAAGAACATGTTAAAAACTTCACTCTTGATTTTTAAGAAGTATACCCAACTGCATCTGGAAAAATCATAAATGAAAGTTAAGAATTACTTTCAACTAGAGAAAGAAACAATAGGAAGTGGACCACATAAATCATTATGCACAAGCTACAAAGGGGTTGAAGCATGCCAGGAGGCACATTTGTCAAAACCATCCCGAAGATGTTTTCCGAGTACACATATGGAGCAAACACCATCTCGATAATATACCACAGGAAGGCCTGTCACCATATTTTCCTTACATATAATTTGAAGAGAGAAATAGTTTAAGTGACCAAATCGCTCATGCCAAAGTTTTCTCACTTCATCATATGAGCAACAAAAACGGAAGGAACACATGATGACCCAAAGTTGTCAAAATTATACAACCTTGTGGAATCATTAGTAATGGCAGTAGATAAAATATGTTTAGGATATTTGAGGTCCTTGATTACAACATCATGAGGTGAGAATTATACTATTTTCCTTTCACCTGAATGAGTTATCTGATAAATAGAGAGAAGGTTGCATGACAAGGTAGGAACACATAGTACATCATTAAACTAACCATTATCAAGATGAATGGTTCCAGATCCTACAACACTAAGAGATCTATCATCACCAACATAAATATGTTTGGTGTTACAATCATTTAAAGAAGAAAACATGGCTTTATTTTTTGCCATGTGATAAGAAGCTCTAGAATCAATGAGCCACTAATGAGAATGTGAAGAGGAAGATACATTTAATGCATAACCAAATCTTGATGCTTGAAAACCAAAAGCAGAAAGTGCCATTCCTGAAGATGAAGGCAAAGAGTGCTCCAAATTGATGTTGTGCTTCTTCATTACTGCTTCTAAGGCTTCCATCTTCTTAAAACATTTGGACTCTAAATGGCCATCACGATTGCAAAAGTTGCAATGTCTATCTGTCTTCTTTCCTTTGTTTTTATATGCCTTATCATTTTGGTGAGTTGCCTTTTTAGTTTGTGGCTAAAATTTCTTAGGACCCTTGTTTGGTTTCGGACCATACTTTTTAGGATACTGCTTCTTGGGATTCTTTTGATATGATTGATGTTGGGCTGCTAAGGCTTTCTTATAAGCGTTTCCAGAAGTGATAAGACCAAGGTGTAAGAGTTTTTTTTTTTCTGTTACCGAAGAATCACAAAAGGCATCAAAAGAGGGATTCTTGTAGGTGGTTCCTGAAGAAATGATGGCTTCTCTAGTGGAATGGAAGGAAAAAACAAATACAGAGTATGCAGGGCCAAGCTTAGCAAGAATACAATAGATGAGGCTACCATCATCCTTTTTGATCTTACAACCTTCTAAAAGAACTCTGAGGGTCTTGAATTTGGAAAAAAAATCTTCAATGGAGGAGAAATTATTGGGGTCCAAAGTAAGCATCTCATTTCCAAGCTGGTGGGCCCTGCTTTGATTTTGAATGCCAAAAACAATTTTTAGCTTTTCTAGGGCTTCATTAGGGGTGTCAATGTCAAGGATATGAAATCAAAGATCTTGAGCAATGGACATTCCTATAAACCCTCATGCTTGATCTTGTTTATTTTCCCATTTAGCAGCTTTATCATCATCAAAAGGTTTAGTTTCTTGTCCTATGGCTATTCTATAAATCCCTTTACTTCTAAGTATATCTACCATGTGAAGTAGCCATTGGAAATAATTGGTGTTGTTAAGAATAACCGGGCATTCACTTTCCATTTTTTTTTTTTAAACTGAAGCTGAGAAAAGCTTAAACTAACTGCTCCAGTGGAAAGATCTCAAAAAATTGAGCCATTTAAGAAAAAAAACGGCTCGAAAAATAGCTTTCGAATGAAGAATTTATGCCTTTTGAAAAATCTTAGTTGTAGATGCCCAATAGTTACGGGAACGGGATGAAGTGCTGCTTTAAAAAAAAAAAAAAAGATCTACCCCTTTTTACAAAAACTTTTTACAAAAGAATCTTGAGAAGGAGACTTGAACCCAAGACCTCTATTCTCATAAACTAACCCCTCACCAAGTGAGATAGTAAAAGGATCACATTATTGTATGAAAGGAGGAAGGGGTTTTTTTTTTTTCCTCTTCGGTGTGCATGCTTTTTCCTACACAAAAAAATCAAAAAAAACCGAGCAAACAAAATGAAATGCAAAGCCTTAAGACAGAGTGTTAGATTTTCAGTTAGCCTTACCGGCAACTATCACTTTTTTCACTATTTCTAATTTCCTGAGATTGCACAAAGACGCGGGGAAAGAGCATACATAGCAAAAAAAATCCCTTTTTCCTATTTCTGATTTGCTGAGATCGCACACAACGCACAACAAAGAGCATACACAGAGAAGAGTGTATAGATTTGGAAAATAAATAAAACCTAAAAACCAAAAGTAAAAATAGGGAACCAAAATAAGCAGAACTATTAGCAAATATAACTGCAAAACAGATGCTTTATACCTCCAGATCTAAACTTTCATAACTTGGGCAGACGAAAACCTTTTCGCATGAAATGAAAGGCGTTCCTCACTATAACAGACACTACAGACACAACTGATTAGTTCTCTAGGCCCAAAAATGTTCATAAATAGTAGATATACAAAATGGAATTGCATGCAGTCGAACCGGATCAACAATGGACGTGGCCCTCAAAATAGCTTTGATACCATGTATTAATCTAGAGGGCAAGTTTCGTAGATTTAGAACCAAAGGTCACCACTCACAAACAGATCACAAATTAGTAAACCAATATAATCACGTGGTTAAAACCCTCGAAGAGGGAAACAATCCACGGCCTAAGCCAACGCGGCCACTTCGGGCAATTTATTAATATAAAAATAAAAGTTACAAATGTTTCGCTCATAAACGGTTACCAGAAAAATGACCCTCCATGCTCTTTAAATATAGATCATGTACCAATCGGGTGTTAAGCCACAGATCAGTTATTGTTAATACTGAGGTGAGAGATAACCGTCGGATCACTACAAATCTTGACTGTAGGATTATAAGTTACAAATGTACATGGTAAGGAAACACACTTTACCTAACTCTACACTAGACTAAGTTATTCTTAACTATTTCCTATGTGTCGGAATATCCTAACAGTGCATGATCGACTATAATAACAACTCACTCCTTCCTCTATTCATATGAGAGGTCAAGGGGCTTTACAATAAGAAGTGGACCTAGTCCACTACAAGCAAACTTGAAAGACACATTTAGGCCGACCCATGTGAAGCACTCTACTCTATGTGACATGTGTCAGCATCAAAGGTGATAGTGATTAACAAGAAAGCCCTCCATGGCATGAGCACTACTCTCAAAGGTCCAACAATCCTCCAAAGGCCCTATGCTCCAATGCATCTCCTAGGTCACGTGTCTCCTTAAGGACAATGCATATCCAAGGTAATGTGTCACCTTAAGGACTCCCACACCTCCATATCCACTCCCTCAACCCAAGAGTTCACATGTCAATGGATTTTGTGTGCTCATGTTTATTTGAGATGTTTTTTTCATGGTGAAATACCCAACTCTACTCCAAGCACACAAACTCCCTTCATGCATCAACAACATGAAGTCACCAAACTCCATACTAATCCAACACTTCGAGGAAGAATGTCTTTCAAACATTCGAACAAGGTCTAGCAGCAAATGGTAAACCACCTCCAATGTCCAAGTCCATCATAGAAGAGCATGTCCAACCATTCACTATGCACCCCACATCTCATGAAGCACCCACAAGGCCTAAACATGGTGTAAAATTTTTCAAAGTAACCCAAAAGGCTAAAAATTATTCCCCTCTCATCATAAAATCCTTTATAACTCCACACATATTCAGTTACAACTTTCACTCATAAGTGTCACTAATCAAAGTTTGCAGCTCCTGTTTTCTACAAAAAGTGGGAAGACTAACTATAAAATTACCATTACACATTAGAGTAGATTCTTTTTATGAAGGCAGTATGAAAGAGGCCATTTGGGGCAAGGGCAGGAATCAAGATCCATACTTCCTTAGTCCTAAGTTGGCATCCATACTTTGACGGAGCTATTTGTGAAGTGTGTTATTGAATGGATTTTGGAAGAGAGTATTTGGGGTAGAGGCAGCATCCATATTTCTATTGATTTGACTTGAGTTGGCATCCATACCTTCTCAGAAGAATTCCTTTGAAGGCATACTTATTTTCTGGTTTAGTCAGCTACAAACTACTTCCTCCTAACATTTACATTTGTTCTTCAAAGTCATTATCTAGTTCTGGTTGAAATCACTAGTAATTTTTGTTGTTGCTTGTCCCTATCTATTTGCTATTATTTTGTAATTATTCAACTTTTTTCTACAGTTAGGGCCTTCTTAATTTCTGATTTTAATTTGTTGGTCTGTTTTATTTTTTATATTTCAGATCTAGTTCCGAAATTTTTGGATTTCAAATTTCAGTTATAATAGCATAACTTTGGGTTGGCTCACATCATTAATATTAGAACCTCAATTAATATGAGATTCATATCAAATTTTTCGCTATAGTTTAGATTAGTTACTTATGTCACCAATCTATTTATATTTCAATGAATCCTTGTAAGGAAGATAGAGCAAAGCACAAATCAGATATATTGTCACCAACATACACATCAACTCAGATTTATTTTCACTGAGAGAGACAGAGAGTAGCACTCCTCTTACATCCTTAACCCAAGCATGAAAGGAATATTCACAAGTTCATGATCGACTATAATAACAGCTCACTCCTTCCTCTTTTTATATGAGAGGCAGAGGGTCTTTAGTGGACCTAGTCCACTACAAGAAAACTTGCAAGACACAAGTAGTTCACCCCATGTGAAGCACTCTAATCTATGTGACATGTGTCAGCATCAAAGGTGATAGTGATTAAAAAGCAAGGCCTCCATGGCATGAGAATTGCTCCCCAAGGTCCAACAATCCTCCAAAGATCCTAAGCTCCAATGCATCTCCAAGGTCATGTGTCTCCTTATTACTACTATGCTTTCTACCTATTATTTTCATAATGCCAAAATGTCCAATTGCATTAAAAACCACATGCCATATACATAAATAGAAAACCTGATGGATGATAAGGAAAAAGGGCTATCCTATATGCCACGGAACATCATATTCCATACTTGGAATGCACCCCAAGGTGTCAAAATTGCATGCCAAGGGATAAATTTTCATTTCTTAGGTTGAAATCTGTGTTACAACTTACAGCCTGACCTGATTGCACACAGCCTCTTGTAGATGTACCTATGGAAAAGTCATAAAATATAGTGCTATAGTACTTCTCTATGTGCATCTTCCTACACTTCCATAATTCTAATGTACAAATTCAAGTGAGAGTACTAAGTCTACCAAAATAGTTTCACCGATTTACCTCTCTCTTGCTAAGTGCAAGTAGTCTTTAATAGCATACATGTCTAGGGCTCATTAAAGATCAAAATTGTGATTTTCAAATTTTTGTAAGGTTAATAGAACATTATTTATATTTTTACATCGTTATAGTTTCACTTCCAATCCAGGAAGCCACTACTGTGCAAAAATATTATGAAATTGCCAAATTTCACAACATGACAAATTAGGCTATGGTGTCTTCAAAATTTTATATGCCATAACATAGATCACATATGGTGAAATATAGAGGTTTATAGCTAGAATATATTATGGTATACAACCCTACACAATCAAATTCCCAAGAACAATCTCCAAGTGTTAGTTATTAAGCATCAACCATGTAATTTTTCTTGGTCTCTAGAAACAAACGCAGCCTTCAAATAAATTGCATACCATGTTCCTATTATAAATCACAATTCAAATTCTTGAATTCTATGGTCTGTTCAAGCGACCAAACACAAATAAAAGAGGAAGCTTTGCATGGAATGAAAGGTCTTTGCAACCATGGCATTACCTCAACAACAAAGCGATCCCAGATCTTGTCACTGTGAGCTTCCATGACTCCCTTTAAAATCATAAAACCCAAGCCTCAAATGATGTCAGCCATTTCAAGGAAGAGCCCCCGCTCCTCACAAAGCATCTAAAAAATTGGTGAAAACCAACAGAAGATAACATGACAACTTTAAACCATGTCTCAAAATAACAAAATTGAATTATTAAGTGCATATAAAAACCCTATTAATCTAACAATTTAACTGGCCCCTATAAGCGATTCTTGGGGCTGACTCATATTCTCCACTATGATATGGCACCCCATAGTTTGATGAACCAATTCCACTGCCCATCCTACACCACTTTCCAAGTTACCTTTTGAAAGAAAGTTACTATCCTTATCAAGCACCTACATAGTTTCCAAGGAAATAAACAATTATACTTGAATGGAAAGTTTATAATCATATTTTCTTTTTTTTTAACTGTTGGAAGAAGAAATTTATCAGTTGGAGAAAAAAAATCACTGCATACATGGAAAATACATAAAGAAGCACATGAAGATCTGAATTACAATTGTAAATCCCCCATATACTAGAATGTCAATGTAATATTTTAAAGCACCAGTAAACACCAAGAATGGAGATGAAATACCAATTAGTATTATCTCAAGGAGTAGGAGGAAAACACAGAATTATTAGCTTATACAGTCTCTTAAAGCTAGAACCTTTAGTAAATTTTTTTCACAAAGGAAAAATTCGTAACTTTTCATTAAGATAGGTTACATGTTACATCTGCTAGTAGTATGTACTACTATTCAGTCCAAAGACTATAACAAATATGTCACTTTGCCTTCATGAAGGCAGTAAACAGTCCCAAAAAAATATAAATATATCTATCAATATGAAGCCAATGTTCACCAAGTAAGTTTGGTGCATAACTTACTGGCAAATAGAAAACCAAAATACATATATATTAAGTTAATACATGCCGAAAATAAACATCAAGGGAGATAGTAACAAAATTCTCCCAAGCAGCTGTGCATCTAGACAGCCAAATCTGCAGGTGCCTCCTCTATAAAAGGCCAATGAAAATATCTGTATACCTATCCTCCAGTATGTTCAGTTATATGCCATGTGCCCCAAATTAGCTCCGAAGCTTCTTTGGACAGTTGGTCTGCCACTTTGTTCCGAGACCTAAAAATATGAGTCACTGAGATGGAGTCAAAAAGGGCTTTGAGATGATGAACCTCTTGCAGCAGTGCAGATAGTGTGTGCGAGTGACAATGTGCTAGATTATTGAACCAATTGATCACAAGTTGTGAGTCACCAAAGATCTGGATGGAGTTGCAGTGAATATCCCGAGCAAATGTAAGAAGAAGTCTAAGGCTTTGCAGTTCTGCATAGTTGTTTGTACCAGGTCCCAAACCCATTCTGATTTTGTAATGGTGCTATTCATTTAAATATAGTATGGCACCTCCCCCACACCCCTGTGCATTGGACGCACCATCGAAATAGGCCCATGCACGGTTATGATCAATTGTTTCAGGTGTCACTTGTGAAGGATTACTGTGAATGCGGTCCATGGGCAGGAGATGAAAAGTTGCAATAGAAGCAGCGCATATTTGGCCACAGTCTATAGGTGAGTCATTGAAAATCTGTTTGTTGCGGCCGATCCAAATCTCCCATGCCACAATCAGTGGGAGATTGTGCATACGTGGGCTGTAAGAAAAATGTTGCCACCAGTTGTCCAGGCCTCAATTAATGTTTCGCCCTGCCAAATAAATCTGCTGCCAAGTCCAGTGATGACCCGCATCCAAATGCCTTGGATGGTGTTGCACTGTAGGAATAAATGGGTCGTCTCCTCACAGTTTGCATGATAGTAGCAGCATTGTGATGCCCCTTGATAAGCCCGCCTGTGAAGGAATTCCATGGTGGGTATGCACTGAATAAGAATGCACCAAAAAAGGGTTATGTGCTTGTGCGAGGCCTTTAATTTCCAAATATTGCGCCACCACCATGCTTTTACTAGGGGTTCCTTTTGCCAAATGAGGGCGATGTATCCAAGTTTAGGAGTAGATTGACCATTAGGTGAAATAGCCCAAATCAATTTTTCTTCTTGTTCCGTGATGCGGCTGTTTGTTGCTTTAAGAGCCCAGATATAATTTTTCCAGACCCGACTGCCAGCCTATGAGATCTCGAGATCATCTGCTTGTAGCCAGGCCTAACCCTGCCAAGAGGAATTGACCATATCCGCAATCTGTGTGAGACATAGAATGTTTCTGTGAGCAAGGTGCTCAATTAAGAAATCCAGAAGCTTGTAATAGACACCACTCCTCGACCAAGAATCTATGCCAATGTGGATAGTAGCTCCATTTCAATTTGCCATGATAAGCCATTCTATATTAAATATGCCGCTTTAGTGATTGCCTTCCAGATGATTGATGCACCAGGCGTCTGACCTATCCTGCCCCAAATCCAATCAAGAGGGTTCCGTGGCGAGATATATTTAGCAAAAATAACCTCTTTCCAGAGGCTCTGTCCAGTGATTATGTGCCAGCACATTTTTGCCACGAGAGCCCTCGAAAAGAGATGGATATCTTTTAACCCCTAGCCTCCCCATTGCTTGGGAATGTTAATGTGATCCCAGGCAATCCAGGCAAATGTAGAGGCCCTTCCCTGGTTGCGCCAAAGGAATTGTCTGCAAATATTTTTAATTCTGTTAGTGATACCAATAGGTATCCAAGCCAGGGTCATCCAATAGACTGGAATGGCTTCAAGCACAGACTTAATGAGGATCAGTCAACCAGCCCTGGATAACCATCTGTTATACCAAACATTTATTGTGCGTTCAATTTTTGCAATGATCCAGTTCCAGTCTTTGATCTTGTAATCGTTTGGTTTTATATGATACCCCAGGTATTTGAGTCCATCGTTGATATCAATGCAGATATAGTAAAATAGATTCAAAGAATTGCCTTGTTCCAATCCCGAGCAGCCAGTCATGATAATAGAGGATTTGGTGCCATTTGGTGCCATTCCAGTAGCCCTGCAAAAGCACTTCAGTAGCAGATCAAATTGAACAGAGTCTTGTCTATAACCATTTAGGAATATAAGTACATCGTCCACAAATAACATGTGAGTGAGATGTAAAATATCATTGATCCAGAGTCCCTGTAGATCCCCTCTATATTTTTCATTTTTTATGAGTACAGAGAGACCCTCCATGACCAGGACAAATAATAATGGTGAGAGTGGACAACCCTGATGAAGTACCCGCCCTGCATGAAAGAATTCAGATGCAGTGCCATTGATCAAAATACTGAAAGTAGCATGACAAATGCATCCCATAAGCCATTTTATAAAAGTATGAGGAAAGCCCGAGTGGATAAGTATGAGATGTAGGTAACTCCAGTTAACCTGATCAAAAGCCTTTGTAAGATCAATCTTGAGAATGGTGGATTTCTGGCGCAGGGTCTTAATGGAGTGAAGGGCCTCCTGGGCAGTACCAATAGCTTCATGAATTTTCCTATGATTTAGAAATGCAAATTGTTCCTTTTCAATATGAGTGGATAGGAAAGGCTTGATGCGGTTAGCAATAATCTTAGATATGATCTTCTATATGCAGTTACACAGAGATATGGGCCTGAATTCATTGAAGCTGGTTGGTTTGTCCGATTTTGGAATAAGAGCGATAAAAGTGGTATTGAAACCATCATATATTCTGCCCCGAGTTCTGTTATCCTCAATCATCGTCAGAAGGTCATTTGACATGAGATCAAAAAAGTGGATGAAAAACTCAATGGGCCAGCCATCAGGCCCAGGGCTTTTGTCCCGCTTGAACCATTTCAAAACTCCCTCTAATTCGCCCAAAGTGACCGGTGCATTGAGATCATCCATCTACTCTTGTTCCAAAAATAGTTTAAAGTGCTATTTTATATGCATGATATCTGGGAGATCAATGTTCATTAGTGCCCTATAGAGATTGGTGAAATTTCTGGTACCCAGATCAGATAGTTGTGACTGCGTCTTCGCAGTAAAACCATTTTGATCAGTCAATTCCCAAATGGCGTTTGCAGCTCTGTGACCATTTGCATGCTGCTAATAAAATCTGGTGTTTTCATCACCCACTTGTAGCCAAATAGCTCGACTTTTGAGCCTCCAATCTTCCTTCTTTTGTCTCAGAAGTTTAGCCTTATCGGCCTCAAGTGCATATAGTTGTTCCCTGGTATCCTCAGTTCTATATCCCAACATATCAGCATTGTTAAGTAGGGAAATTTTTCTTCAATTGTGTGTAGAGCCTCCCTCTCCAATCTCTTTTTGTTCTGAACCCCCTGAATGGTAAGGTTTTTAATGCGGTTGAGGTTGTCATTGATAATCCGGTCAGGGTCTCGATCATTCAAGGGTCTACAGTGCTGCCAGGCCCGGGTGACCATCAAGTGATACTCAGGGTCATTCAACCATCTGGAATTGAACTTAAAAGGGGGACGAGCCTTAATAGGACCACAATCGAATTCCAGAAATATAGGAGAGTGGTCAGATTTACCACTCGTCCCCACCCATTGACGAGCTCGAGTCATAATGGATAGGAGGGACTGCTTGATAAGAAATCTGTCAAGTCTGCAAGCCAAATCAGTGTTTCCGGACCTTCTGTTTCTCCAGGTGGGTTGAATCATAGTGGTATGAGTGTCAATGAGATTTGAGGCGCCGAGCTTTGAGTTGAAAAACTCAGCCAAAGGATCCGGGGTGGCCTGGGGGCCCCAAGATTCCACAATTCCTAATGAAAAGTTCAGGTCACCACCTAATATGATGTGGGGGACATCCAACAAGGTACAGGACAATAAGGAGTTCCATAAATTCTCTCTACTAGTGCATGGCCCATAGACATTAATCAAGGTAAAATCGATCTCAGAATTACCAAAAAGGACATTCATGGAAAGAACCCCAATCCGGCCCCAACATTTAATCATCTGGGTGGTTTTGTCGTTGATTCCCAATGCACAGCCCCCAGATCTTCCATGTGCATCAAGTGTAATGAAATTCCAGTCAAGATGAAATGAATTTAAGGTAGCCTTTACCTCCAAGCCCGCACCAAGTGTCTCTTGAAGGAATAGAATATCAATGGGATTTTATGCTATCAATTCCTTGAGGGCCAATCTCTTATCAGGGTTGGCTAGTCCCCTGCAATTGTAGGAGAGACAAATCATGATGAAACAGCCACCAAGGGTATTCTAGCTCTAAGGACCCACATGAGAGATGATTGAGTTCTAGCTACCACTTCGAGGTTGGCCCTTTTGATAGCTTTAGCTAAAGCAGATGGTCTACCACGAGATTTGGATGGTATATTGCCCTGGCCTGAACCAATACCAAAGGCCTCACTAGAGTGTGGAAGGGATAGTGATCTAAGATAGTAATTATTTCTGGAGGAGGGAGTCTCCGATGAGGAGGAAGAGTGGCAGTATGAAGGTTCAGCAGATGTGTGCTAAATGATGGGGGAGAAAGATGGAGGGGCCAAAGCGATGGTGCAATAGATCGCGGGGAGCTTCAGAGACTGGTTAGGTAAAATCGATGAAGTGGAAGGTAAAGAAATGGATGAAGACAGTTTAATGCCAACATATTTAGATGTAATTACAGGAATAGTAAAGGATGGAGAAAAAATAGAGCAATCAGTAAACAAAGAGGCAGTAGAAGGAGTAGTACTCGGGATGGACGAAAAGCCCTGAGAATGCACTGGCGTGACCTATGGGCGGGATCTGGGATGCGTGTTTGTCCACGATGGAAAGTCAGTCAGCAACACCCCAGCGGCGCTCGGAGATACAGGAGCTGTCATCGGCAGATCAGCAGTGCCCAGCTCGGTACAGATATCCGGCTCAGTCTGTGTGCCAATAGAACAGGATTTATTTGAGACCAGCTTGCCCCTTCCCTTCTTCAGGCAGTCTTTATACAAATGTCCCACCTCGTGGCATTTCCTGCAGCGAAATGGCACACCATCATAGTCCAAAGGTTGCTACCACATCATCCCATCAAATAGCATGTTGAAATTGTCATATAATCCATCTCGAGTGTCCAGAAAAATCAATATGCGAGCCACCGCTCGGCTGCCAGAAGTCAGGTAGGAGCGGTCATGATCCAGGTATAGACAAAAATTTCCCCCTATGTTCTGAAGAGCAAAGTCATTCCAAAATTGCAAAGGCAGTCCCGGTAGCCGCATCCAGATGGGGCTAGCCCCGGCATTCTCCTTTTTGGGATCAAACAGAGGAACCCATCTCTTGAGGTAGACAGGGTGCAACTCAATATGCCATAAGTGTTTGAGTGCCCAGTCAGATTGATCAGGGTGTGCAAATATAAGTGAGAACCAACCTTTGGTCATTACCTAGACTTCCGGAAGTAGATGAAGAGTCCCACTCCAGATCTCATGAGTCCACCTCTGTAATCTCGTCACAGATTATTTTCGGCCGTGGACCTTCCCCACCAAAGTCTTAGCCGCAATGAGGCCCCAGTCCTCCATACCGCTCTCACAACCAAAATTTGTAATGTTTCTAAGCTTTTTTTTGGTGGCTTTGTGCTGCTTTCTGGAAATAATACATCCCAGCCTCGGCTCAACAGAAGTGTCAGATTCGGAGGAAGTAAGAATCTTCTCTGGAATGGTTAGGTCCTCCTGTATGTTTACAAATACCCCAGAGGCCACCGATGGTACAATGGGGACCGAACAAGCAGGAGTCGCACCACCAAATTTAGAAGTGCAGTGCGAGATAACACATTGAGGGAGAGAGCCCCCAATATTTAGTTGTGCCAATGATCGGAAGGCCTCCCCGATATCATGTAATCCTACCTCCAATAAATGCTCCGAGCATCCGATGGCAACATTCGCCAGGGTGTCATGTTCAGCCTAAGAGAAATCCCATAGTCCAATATCCTCTTCCGAGGGCATGTCAAACCTAAACTACGCTAGGCCCCCCATGGGTGAGGTGCTTACATCCACGTTGGACAGGTTGGGTAGCATAGGCTGCACCCCCTCAGGATCCGGGTCCAAATCAAACATCTCATCCATCTCACCGTGAGAATCAAGACCCCATATATCGACCCCCTCCAGTGGATCCTTCGAATAGTCCACCTCATCCTCATAGTTGCTCATGTTGGTGAGTAGGCGGCCTGGCGAGATCCATGAAGCACATGCAGTAGGAGACAAAGTCCCCCCACAAATAATGGCTAAGGTAATCTTCCCAACTAAAAAAGCGGAGACAACAATGCCAGAGGTAATCAGTGCAAATGCCAAAAGAAACCGTCCCAAAAAAAATCTGGTCAGGGTCCACAGTTCTGTAAAGGCCCCACCCAAACAGAGGGTCGACAGTCCAAAACCGAAACCCCAAGACAAAGAGTGATGAAAACCGGTCTTCCTCCATATCGAGAAGTGATCCAAACCCCCGGACCAAGGTAGCAGCGCACCCCAAACTGTAAAATAATCAAGTAAAGACCCAATGTTGGTCGTGTATAAGCTGCAGCACCGGTCAGTGGAACCCCAGGACCCAGTGCAATACAAGAACCAATCCGATATCCCTAAATCCCATAGGAACAGTGCTTGGAGAATAGCGAAATCTGTGGGGTATGAAAAAACCCATCACCACCATGCGCGGGCCCAGCCTCATAGAACAGGTAAACAAATGCCGCAATTACGAGGGTTCAGTCGTCACCTAGGGTTACAGTCGCCGCCATGGGAGCTCCGCATTTTTCCAATGCTCTTTCCCTTGCTTACCACCTCATTATTTTTCAGAACCTTTAGTAAATAAAACAAGAAAGATAAATATTAAAGGCATATATTATCCTACAACATTGTTGGCAAAGAAACTGAGATGTGAGAATGACACTTACGTTTTTGTAAATGTTCATCTTGGTTTTTGTTGACCTGCATGGAGGAAAATGCAAAATGATTAGCTTAACTATGCTTAAGCTAAGGAATCCTCCAATTGACTGTCCAGTAATATGCTCAGATTCCTTATGCTCCTTTTTTTCCCTCCCAATAATTGCACTCCTCTATCTCCATAGTTTTTTTTGCATCCCACAGCTGAATAGTTCGTTTTGCAACCAACAAATGCAGAAGAAGGCTAAAAAATGGCATGTTCCCAAGAAATTTGTATTTTATGGGTTCTTTTAAATGAGAAATTTCTAGGGATATGATCCAATAATAATATAGAAAATTCTCATTTCAATCTTTAAAAATGTAAAAATTGCAGAAACTTCGCACATATCAAATTTTTATGTGTTCAATTTTTTGTATGGACAAGATGAATGGTGCAATCTGAAAACAATAGTCACTGTCTTAGGCAGGGACTAAAAATATATCTACTAAATGGGCCTAAAATTTTTTATAGATAAGAAACAAAGGAATCTCTCTTCATAACCAAGTATCAATTTTGGAGTTCTCAAAACAAAATAGAAAAATAAATATATTTTATTTCTTAAGGTTCAACCATATTCCTTCACAATCTGAACAGACATAATCCACATTCACGTCAACGTTGACATCGACATCAGCTATATCTTCTTCACTTAGAAATTTTGTTTCTTAAAATTCCATAATGTGTGACAAATCACTCGAGTTCATATGATGTATTATTTATCAATCCTTTTGGAGGACATGTTAACACTACATACCAATGATTCTCAACTGGATCTTGTACATAGAATACTTGTTTAGCTTGTGATGCTAGAATAAATGGATCATATTTCCAAATATTTTGACTTAATAATTTCTTCATATTCACCATTGTAAAACCCAAATCATTAGTTTTGATCCCTCTCTTATTGTATACATCAATCCAATTACATTTGAACAATGTGTACTCCATACCAAAATAGTCCAATGTAATGATTTCTTCTACCACTCCATAAAATTTTGTGGTTTGAAGTATAGGGTTTTCATCTTTGGAACTTGACCTCATCATTGTTTGAGCTTCCATACACACGTCACTTTTTGTGTGGTTCTCTCATTCTCCATTCTTTTTATATCGAATCTATAACCATTGGTTAGGTATCCCTTGTACTTATTCATGAATTTCCAGGGGCCACGCGCTAGCCATTTAAGTGTATCAGACACATTTCCATCTCCCTCCACCTGTATAGTTTTAGATTTTTAAATCTAGTTAGAATCCATACATTCAACCTCAAAAAAATACTTAATTTCCCGCATGATAATATTCCCATATAATTATTTTTAAGTACACTTATAATATAAATAATATAGTTACCTGTTGTTTTAACCAACTAGTAAATTTATGGGTGTGGAGTTTCTACAATAGAGCTTCATCTTTTTTCGTTTGGCTAAGTGAGTTGGAAATCTCCATTTTGTGCATCCTAATTCAACAATTATGGATAACAGATATGGTGGTTAATGTGTTTTGATTAAATATAAATAAAAAAAATTTAAACGTCAAATATGTTAAACCTTAAACAACCTTAAACAAACAAACAAAAAAATTACAAGCCAAATATGTAACTTACTCTATCCATGGATCAACTTCCTTTGTGTGAAATAGAACCCACCTATGGGCTTGTTCCCAAATAATGCCATCCAATTCTTAATGAATTGGAGAAGATAACGGCTTTCCATCAAGGATAACTTCTTCAACTTCCTCATCCCACACTTCATTTTGACCATGTGTGGATCCAATAGCTTCCATACCTTTCAAGTATCCTCCAAAAAACTTTATTAATTTCTCCACATTATAGTTTTCAGCAATGCATCCTTTAGGCCTATTTTTGTTCTTAACATAACTCTTATATACTTTCATGTTCCTACAAAATTATAAAAAAAAAAAATTAAGTAATGTCAAAAGCTTTCAAAAAAACTATTTGTTGTGCTTGATAAAAAGTAAAGTTTCACGTACCTCTCAAAGGGGTACGTCCATCTATATGCAACTAGGCCACAATATCGAAGCTCACGTACCAAATGTACATTCAAATGCAAAATTATATCAAATAATGAAGGAGTGAAGTACTTTTAAAGAAAGAATAATGTCTCCATATCATTTTCGAGCTTATCAAGACTATCTACTAAAACTGGTTTTTCACAAATTTGCCTATAAAAGTAACAAAGCTTGCAAAACATGTTTCAGAAAACAATTGGTAACACATGAAGCAAAGCCACTGGGATGATTTGTTGCATTAGAACATGGCAATCATGTGCTTTCGTACCACAGAACTTAAGGTCTTCCATAGATATATGATTTTTTGGATTAGAGTTGTAACCGCCTGGCACCTTTAACATGAAAATAACATGACATGGGGTTTTCTTCTCTTTCTTTGAAAGAGTATGTGGTGTAGGTGAAAGGAATGTTTTCTGTCCTTTAACTTTTGGCCATAGTGATTTCCTCAAGCCCATTTTTTTGCAAGTCATCACGTGATTTTTTTTCCATCTTTGGACTTCCCTTTTATATCCAGAAGGGTTCCAAAAATGCTTTCACACACATTCTTCTCCACATGCATTACATCTAAATTGTGGTGTATTAGGAGTTTTTTCATTCCAACACATCAAGAGTATCATAACAATATTTAATATGGACAAAAATATAAACATTCAAATCAACCAAGACATCTAATCACAATGAGGTCAACTAAGAAAGTTGTGTCAAATAATTAGGCATGGTTGATGGGTCTACATACCTCCCAATATGGTAGATTGAATAGAATTGATTGTTTCTTTCACACCACAACATAAGTTTTTTCACCTATTTTACTATTTATTTTCCTTTTATTTGATTCAATCTTCCCCCATATTGCTTCCTTTCCCTTTGTTTCCTTAAAAATATCTGACACTTTTACAATTGGAGGGGCATAACGATGCTCCTCCTTCCCATTAAACGGTGCCTTTTGTGAGCGAAAATTATGATGTTGAGGAAGAAATCTCCTATGTCCCATGTACACACATTTCCTACTACAACTGAGGTACTTTGATTCTGTGTTCCTCCCACATATGGGACATGCATTATAGCCTTTTGTTGTGCACCCAGCCATATTCCCATAAGCAGGAAAATCATGGATCACCCACATAAGAATTTCCTTCATGTTAAATGATGTCTTATTATAAGCATCATATTTCCATACCCCTTGGTCCCATAATTCCTTTAGTTCATATACCAAGGGTTCCAAATACACATCAATATCATTTCCTGGTTGCTTGGGACCAGGTATTACAATGTTAGCATAAAAAAATTCCTTTTTGTGCACAACCATGGTGGAAGGTTGTATGTAACTAACACTACAGGACAAACATTGTATGTGCTGCTAAAGTCCCCAAAAGGATTAAATACATCTACTACCATTTTGAGTCATACATTGTGAGGTTCGCTAGAAAAACTAGGCCATTTGTCGTCAATAATTTTCCATGTTGGGCTATCAACAGGGTGGTGCATTTGACCATCATTGCTTGCATTCTCATGATGCCACCTCATTTTTTGTGACATATCCGCAGAGTTATAATGAAAAAAAAAAATTCATTTATATAAAGTATTATCATATAATAAAACTGTGACAAATGGTAGAGATAATACAAGGGGAAAACTTGAATAAAATTATAGTGTTCAAGATCATACCTATACATTCTTTTTAGCCTTGGTGCTATGGGAAAATATCTTAACACCTTGGCTAGAACACCTTTCTGCACCTTTTGAGATTGACCATCCACCATCCATCAAGATTTTCCACATGTTGGGAATTGATATTTACTTTCATAACTTCCTCGATATAAAATGCAATCATTTGGACATGCGTGTATCATATCATAGTTTAATCCCAATGATTTTATCAACCTTTTTGCAGCATATGCAGAATCTGGCAATGTATTATCTTTAGGAAGCACCTTTTTTTGAAATTTTAACATTTGGTCCAAACTTGTATCATCCCATCCACTATTCACTTTCAGATTGTAGAATTCTACAGTGGCTGATAGGTTTTGTGAAGTCAACACAACCTGGGTACAATGACATCTTGGCATCTTCGATAAGCGTCTTATATTAATTAACTTCATTTAGTACATTTTTTGATGCCAACCCCTCATTATCACAACTCTCATAGATGTTTTTATTAAGACATCGATTGACATCATTCACCATTTCAAGAATTTGATCACCGATAATGGTTGCATCATCATCATCAATTATAGGTTCACTATCGTTCTTAAAAAATGTTTCATGCTCATCACCCTTATTATCATAATCATGTTCCACAACATGTTCATAACCCTATTAATAATAAAATAAAAATTTATGTTAATAATGTTATGGTTTTTATGAAAATTAGAATCAATAGCATTTGGTCAACCTAGTCAAATAGGACCCTTGACTAATATGAAATGGCTTACCATTTGAGATGAAATATGCTCAAGAACTTCATGTGGCTCATTTTCAGAATGTTGGCTATCCTTGTCAATAATAGATGGAATCTAAAGGAGACAAACAAAAAAAATTGAAGTTTGCACATATAAAAATAAGTGATATCTTTATTGTAAAACGTATAAGAGTGAAACTAGATCAATTCAAAAAAAAATCAAGATACCTGATTGGGAATGATCTCTCCATGCAAATACCAAATGCTATATTGTTCGATTATACCATCAAAAATCAAGTGCTCTCGTACTTTTTCAAATGTGTGTACTTTCACTATGCCATATTTATTACATAGGCATTTTGTGGACATATTATTCCTTGAATGCTCCTCGGAAAACTTTAAGAATTCCTCAACCCCACCTCTATATTATTTTAGTGTTCTACACATAACCAATTTACAAGTCATATAGATTTAATTGAGCACAAGTTACCACTTATACATTTTTGGCATATCACGATGAATAATCAAATATACAAACTATACCTATTTTTCAATTTCATCCAATTTCTTTTGTCCATTCGATAATATGTTCCAAGCTCATTTGAAATTGCATCTGTGAAGAGCTATATAAGTTAGTTGATATTAAAGATAGATAAAAAGTGAACAAAAGATAGATGTTGTTGAAAATAAGCCTAGATTTTGTAACAAAAAATTAACATCCCTATATAATGACACATCATATGTAAAATAACCTTCTAATGGTGTATTTATTTTGGTGAAATCCATTGTTTTGCTGGTATATGACTGCAAGGGCCACATTTATTCTAGACCTACTCAAGGTTATAGTGTATCTGTGATCAGTCCTTCCGT